>BDCZ01000080.1:125141-152218 GCA_001662365.1 Chlamydomonas applanata
CTGACCTCGATGCATCAAGGGCTGCCTCAAGTCGGAGGTGGGGGCACGCTGGCCGGTGGAGCGAGCTACCTGGACTTCAACACCAGATGCATTTGAGCTGGACGGGCACGCGCCCGTGAGGTATGGTCGTATGATCATAGGGGGTGCAGAGGGCGGGGCGAGGTCAAAAGGGGCCTGGGATGACAGACATGAGGCATCACACCCTGCCCCCTTCTGAGCACAAGAGGGTGGTCAGGGGGCATAGCAGGCAAGCTTGCTGCAAGCATCAAGGCACCATGCATGAAAGAGGGAGGGACCTGGTGTGTACCAACGAACCGTCCTCTGGGGCCCGGGCTGAGCCTTGATGTACTGTACTTCCTTGTACCGTACTGTACCACACCGTACTGCCTGGACTGCATGCGTCACCTGTACTGCATTTACTGTACTGTACAGCACATGCCACCTGTACTGCATGTGCCGTACTGTACTGCGTGTACCGCCGCAGGGAGCTGTGGTACCGCGCGTCGCTGGCATGGCAGCGCGTGCTGGCGGCGCCTGAGTCACAGAGCCGGCTGCTGCTGGTCGCCCACAACAACGTGAACCAAGTGAGGGCTCGTACAAGTGTGTGCATGGTCCGCTGTTCAGGGATGAAAGGACAAGGGGTCAAGGAGGCCAAAGGTCAAGGGAGGGAAAGGGCCTTGGGAACCAGGTGTAGGGTCGGTACAGGTCGAAGGCTTGAGGTAGAAGGCCAAGGGTAGAAGGTTGATTGTTATGAAGGTTCCAGGCTGGGGTAGTGGGCTGGGTTCAAGCGCCAGAAGCTTCCGAGCTCTTGGATGTGGTGTGTGTACAAAAGTACACAAGCATGTCGTTTTTTGTGTGCGAAAGTATGCAAAAGGAGCCTGCCGCTGTATAGTTGTACATACTGTACTGTTGTACATATCGTACTGTTGTACATATCGTACTTTTGTACATACTCCCGTGCCTGTGGTCTGCAGGCCCTCGTGTGCACTGCCCTGGGGTTGCCCCCCCGCTTCAGCCGCCGGCTTCCACAGAGCAACGCAGCGGTGTGCGTGCTGCATTTCGAGCCGGCGGCAGGGGATGGCAGCGGGCCTGCGGCCGCTGTCCTGGAGTGCCTGAACCAGTTGACGGGCCACCCATTCGGGGATAAGAAGGGGAAGGTGTCGGCGCGGCTGGTCGTTGTGCGAGCTGCGGGGAGTGCGGAGGCGCAGGCGCAGGCGGGCGGGCTGCTGGCCAACTGTACGGTGCGTGTGCCGCGCTGTTTGTTTGTCCACTGATTTGCTCTGTTCATCCTTGTCTGGTGAGTTGTCTGTAAGCTATTGATTGTTTGTTGTCAATACAGGCACATACAGGAGTACGCTCGTTTTATGGCAGACATGGTATTGACTTGGAGGCGGGAGCCGACATGTCCTTACAAGCATCCCTGCTCATGAACTACGGTAGTACTCTAATGTATAGTGGGGATCAAGTGATTCGTGCCCCGTGGCCGTCTGTTCGCAGGTGCAGGCACTGCTGGTGCCAGCAGGTGCCGTGCCCCACGTGACCGCCACAGCACGCAACATCGCGATCGGAGTCAACATCCGGCACGGCAGCCAGCTGGGAGTCACACCGCTGCCTGATGGCACGGACGTACAGCAAGCGATACAGCAAGTGCTGGCGCAGGCGTGGACGTCTACTAGACCTGGCCAAGCCACAAGCGGCGGCCCGGGTATTGCCTCCTCTGCCCCTGACTCCCAGGTCGCCCCCAAGCACGCATCGGGGAACGTGGTGTTTGTGACGGACAGTGAACCACAGGCCGCGGCGCTGCTGTGTGGAGCCATGGGCTTCCCTGAAGGCAGCGAGCGGCTGTTCAGGTGCGTGTCTCTCGTATAATGCAATCATCATAATGCGCGCGGCTGTGGGTGGTTACTGCATTATTTGCGCTGCCCGGGGGCAGGATAAGAGGGAGTGCAGGGGTGGGGGGCCCCGGTGCCCCCATGATGTGTAGGCCTGCGTACCACATACTGCAGGCAACTGCATAATCTACGGCTCATTTGACTGCCGTTGTGTGTTGCTCTGGTACCGGCAGGACCATGACGTTTGATAATTTCTCTTCCAACAGCTGGCTTCCCACCCATGGTTTGACAAACCATTCAGTTTGTGTGGGTGGTCATGTGCGTGTGCGCAGGTTCACACCTGGAGGTGTGACTGTGCTGGAGTATGAGGGTGACCCCACCAGCAAGGCCCCCACTGCAAAATGCATCAACACGACTGCGCACCTGGCGCTGTGAAGCAGCTGCTGCTGCAGAACTCACCCGCTTCACTGCTGTGCTGTGCTGCCAGGGCTGGCCTTAGACGTTAGAGACAAGGAGCTGGCTTCAGGCTTGAACGCGTGTTGTGCTGCTGCCATATCACCATACTAGGCACACACAATGTCGTGCATTTCCAGTTGTCGTGTGCCACAATACCGGTTCTATTACGTCATCATTATGTCACGCTTGGCTAAATCACATGAACTTTACAGAACCGCAGCAGCCCCACTATGTAATGGGAGGCGCTGCCACAAGTCAAGGTGATTGTCTATTGTGCTGGTGCAGTGCTATGCTGGGGTGAGGCAGGAGTGAGCAAGGCCTCCATGGCAGTGAGGGTGTGGGGCCTCTAACTGCTGGAGAGTGATGTCAGTGTGACAGCAGGTGGTGCTTTGTGACCGAAGAAAGAATGTGACCAATGCCGGCCTGAGGTATGGACTATCTGTAAGTGCTCAAGTGGTTGATGTGGTGTAGTGCCGCTGCCACATCCCTGCTGTCATCACATGTCAATGGGCTGCTGTGTACTGCCATGACCCGCAAACGGTACTGCCTGCAACCTCCCACTCAGTCGCAGTCTCTGACTCAGCCATGAGGGCTCAGAAAGCAGTTGTGCTGGAGACTCCTTATGGCAGTGCCCCTTGGGGCCCCTTCCAAGAGCAGAGCAGGTCATTCATTTTCGTTTGTGCAAGGCATTTGGTCTTCAGTGGGTGTCAGCACTTTGGGACGGAACAAAGGGCAGGCAAGCATTGCAGGATGGACGGTCACAGCTTGCGTGTTACAAGCCAAAGGACTTACACCAAGTGGGCTCAAACCATTTGGACTGTGCGATGTGGACTGCAGTCAAGGGCACCTTGCCCCTCACCTGAGGAATGACTCGGTGCTGCCTTGATGCATTCCCCAGCCAAGCTGCACACATGACTCACCACTCACTTCCACCACACACAAAACGCATGGGCGGCTTGCGAAAGGGGCCGCCAGCCACAGCACAAAGGCAGCAAAACGGTGTGGCGTGGGCTTACGTCCCTTGGTTTGCCTTTGCTCCTCACACCTGTGTTGCCATGCTGTAGGGTAGCAGCCGGCCTCCATGAGTTTATGTTGCAGCAACATATTCTGCAACATATTCTGCTGTCAGCAGAACCGGAAGTAAGCCGCGCTTTGCATGCATGGGCCCACCACGCACGATCCACACACAACCCAGTCATGCACGAACGCCAGCCTGGCCCGTCCAACCACCCGTACTGCCTGTACTGCTAATGCGCTTCCATCCAGCTGGTACTGCAGGCTGGGGCCTACGCAGCATCATGTACTGCTTGTACTGCCTGATGTGCTGTACCGCCTGGACTGCTTGTATGTTGTACCGCCTGTCCAGTACAACAGACCTGACATGCCCCAGACCCCACTGCCTAAGGGTCTTGGCATCGCCCTCCAACAACCTGCTCCAGAGCTTACCTGTAAGGCATATGAGGTCCTGCCCCCTTCTGTCACGCCCCCGCTCAACCGTAGCCATGCTTCCGCTGCCATGCTATCTGCATGGCATGCAGCCTGCCATATGCCACCGCATCTCAACTGGCCAGTGCATGCACCACTCGATACATCAACCGCCCACACCACGCCATGCACTGCAACACATAAAGCACGGGCCTCACCATGCCGGCCCAATGCACAGACCCCAAGCACAACGCCTGTTCAGGAGACACCGAACACACACGCGAGGTACCAACCGCTTTTCTTGGTTTGGCCAGCCCCAGCTCATCGCCCTCACCCCCCTCAACGCCCTGCTTGTTCTTGTCATCCCTCTGCTCCTTCTTCACACCCGTGCCCGCTTAGCATCCGGCTGAGGTGCACGCGGTGGAGGTGGCAGCATCTGTCCTCCTGGCACCACACCTTCCCCGGACATGACCACATCAGGCACCACGCCCAAATCAGGCACCGCGGCGCCGTCATCATCGCCGCCTGACCCGGGCACGACCGCGTAACGGTCGGCCGGGGAAATGTAGCGCCCGCCCGCGCCCCCGCCCGCTGCGCAGCGCATGGTGGGGTGAGGGTTCAGATCAAGGGCTCAAGTGGTCAAGGGTTCAAGTGGTCAAGGGCTGGTGTTGGGGTCAGTGGTGGTGCAAGGTTCCAGGGTTCGAAGCTGATAGGTTCAGGGTTCAGGTCTAAGCCTCCAAGGGAAGAAGCAGGTTGGCACGTGCTGCGGGTATGGCTAGGTGTGGCGTGGGCTGAGAGGGGAGCGGGGCTCGTGCAGGCCGGGGCCAGGTCAGAGAAAAGCACCAGGCAAAGGACGAGAGCACCCAGCTGGCGATAGCCGCGAATGAGCAGGGCATGCACAAGAATGGCAATGCGAGGATGGATGCATGCATGCATGGGTGAAGAGCATGAACGAATGAACGAATGAACGAGCGCACCAACAAACAAACGAATGCGCGAACAAACTCACAACAAAATATACGAACATATAAACAAGCGAGCCGACGCGCAGCGCACCCTGGTTTGCCGCTGCCAGCAGTGCCGCGAGCGCCGGGTCCCCCGCCGACAGTGCCGACAGCTGCGTGGGCCGCGCCCGGTCCTCCTCCACCCCTAGCCCCAGCTGCCCGTTCACGCCACGGCCCCAGGACAGCACGGTGCCCCCACGTGTGGCGGCCAGTGTGTGACGCCACCCGGACGCGAGGAGGGCGATGCCGGGCACGCCTGCGAGAGAGAGTGTGTGTGTGAGTGTGTGTGTGTGTGTGTTACATCGTACGCCCATCATGGCGCATGGATGCCTGCCGCGAGACAGGATCAGCAAGATTCCTTATAACTTCACTAGTTCAAATCTTGTTTTTTTTAATGGTTCATGGCGATTGCAGCCGTGTGTGTATGGTACCAGGCGCCTGAGGGTTGACAGTTCACGGTGTGGCAGAGCGTGCACACGCGGTTTTGGTGTTTGGGGCCAAGCAGGGGGCGTACACCAGAACCAGAGCAACACCGCCAGCATCAGCATCAGCATCAGCGGCCGCAGCGCAGGCTGTGCTGTCGCTGTTATATATATATATAAATATATATATATATACTATATATATATTATACATATACTTTATTATACATATACTATATATATACTATACATATATACTACACACACACACGCGCACACACACACACACACACACACACACACACACACATATATATATATGACTCACCGTCGGCACCGGCCGTTGCAGCTGCATCCAGGGGCACCACAGTGGGCGCCACCCGGTCCTCTGTGTCACCCAGTCCTAGCTGGCCAAACTGCAGGGGTGCAGCCCAAGGGTTCAGGGCTCAGTGCCAGTTCGGGCTCAAAAAGTCAGGCGTTGAGGGTTTACAGCTTGGGTGTCTTGGGGCAGTGGTATGGGGTGCGAGCAGGAACAGCAACAACGAACGAACAGCCACAGAGTGGCCAACATTACCTGATCGGCCAATGAAGAACAAGTACCGTAGCAGTAGCTCTTGTATTATTGATATGCACTAGTATGAGATACGGTCGTATGCTCATTGACCTATTTGTTAGCTATCACTATTAATAATGATTAATAACTCAGAGAGTCAGTGGTGAAAGAGGCGTACCTTGTTCCAGCCCCAGGCGTACAGCGTGCCGTTGCTGTCCACTGCCATCGTGTGCCGCCACCCCCCCGCCACGCCCACCACCACCTTGCCGTCCAGCGCTGCCACGCGTGCCGGAGTCAGCCGGTCACTGCGCGCGGTCACACACAGGCCATGCGCGGTCACACGCGGTCATGCATCATCTCCTCACATGGTCACACACAAGCCATGCACGGTCGCATGCTGTCGTGCACTGTCCAGCATGCTCACATGCAGCCATGGGCAGCCACACGGCTATGACCCTCATCTCTCCAAGGATGTGGGTTAGGTGTGAGAACGAGTATCAGGCAAGCGCATGGGGAGCGAGGGCCATACAGCTAGCGCTTGGGCAGGGAGGAGGATGCGTACGCATGACGGTCACCGCTGCATGTGCGTGGTGCGCAGGGTGCAGGACCCATAGGCTCACACAACAGCCACTCACTGTGTGTCTCCATGGCCCAGCTGCCCATACTTGGACCACCCAAACGTGTAGAGCGACCCGTCCTCAGCCACGACCACTGAGTGGCGCCACCCACAGTTGACCTTCAGTGCAGCCACCCCCTCCAGCCCCACCACACGTGTGGGAACATGCCGGTCCTCCCTGTGACCGTCACCCAGGTTACCGTACCGCCCCCAGCCCCACGCGAACACCTGCGGGCAGTACATGCAGTGCAGGTACAGGCGGTACAGGCAGTTCACAAGCAGTACAAGCGAGGACAGCAGCGGCACTGCGCGCAGTGAGCAGGCAGACACCGCCGCAGCCTGCGCTGCACAAGGCCATGTGATGATGATGGCAGACAGACAGGCAGACAACCAGCAAGCAACCCATCAAGCCAGCCAGCCACACAGACAGACAGGCAGAGTGCAGGAATGCAGGCAGGCAGGGAGCACACCTCGCCGGCTGCAGTAGCCGCCACTGTGTGCTCTGCACCCGCTGCCACACTCACGACCGGATGGCCCTACGGTCCAAGGTTCAGGGTCAGAGCTCAGAGTCAAAGCTCAAGTGTTCAACATGTGTTCAGTGAGGTTCAGGCTTGGGGGTCCGATGCCACAACGTCTGGGGTGAGACTTCAGGGTTCGGCAGCAGCCCGCCCAGCCTGGAAGCAAAAAGGTGCGCTACCACTGGGAATTGAAGCCCCGCCAAGCCCGCACCTGCAGCGCGACCACGAGCTGAGGAGACAGCTGGTCCTCCACATGTCCCAGCCCCAGCTGCCCGTTCTGGTTCCGTCCGACTGCGCGCGGGGCCAGCAGCAAGTTCACGCCAAGTCAGAGGTCAGGCCAAGTGAGGTAAGGCCATGGCAGGTCAAGTCAACTGGAGCCCGACCACTTCAAGTCCAACCAAAACAACTTCAGGGTGCAAGGGGCAGGGGGTAGGGAGGATGGGAGTGAGAAGGTGAAGGCTCAGTCAGCAGCCCCTGCCCAGCGCTCGCCTACAGGCCCCTCCATCACGCATCACCTCACGTGTTGCACTACGATGTGTGTGACGTGTGTGCGGTAGTGCACCATGTGTGCTGCAACATCGTGTATGATATTACATGTCATAGGCTGACAATCTATAAATAGAATGACATAAAATGCCATGAAATGCAAGATGTGTCATTTGTGTGGCGCGGCGCCACTCACAGGAGTAGAGCTCCCCGCTAGCCGCCAGCACCAGCGTATGTGTGTCCCCACACGCCACCTCCCGCACCGGGAGCCCCGTGAAGAATGAGACGGGCCGTGGCACAAACACGTCAACGGCGTCTCCGTGGCCCAGCCGCCCAAAGTCACCCCTGCGCGCACGACCAAACGGAGCGCAGGGTAGCATGGACAATAATGCTCTATTGTACTGCCAGAGGCACTCGAGTGAATGCACAGAGTGGTGAGCAGGATGGCGTGGAACATATCAATGTTGAGGCAGAGGCGGTGGCTGCGCCCATGTGCCTGTTCCTTGAATGCCAGGCATGTAGGGCAGGAGGCACTGAGGGGAGCAGCGCGAGACAGGGGAAAGAACCAGGACAGGAGGCGGATGTGGAGGCACAATTTGCAGATCAAACCAGAGTCTACAGATACAGCACTGTTGTATTATTGGTACTCCTACTCCTCCCTGGTAGGCTGGCAACAAGAGGCCACTCACCAGCCCCAGCTGTAGACTTGCTTCTGGCGCACGCTGACTGCCACGGTGTATTCAGCACCGCAATGCACACTGCTGATCTCTGCACCCCTCAGTGCCTTCACCACTTTGGGCTCGTTCACCTGGGTGCAGGTCAGACAGGTAGGCAAGGCTTTACCAGTAGGCAAGGCTGAACTAATACATAGTAGGCAAGGCTTTACCGCACGTGTGTTCAACAGACAAGGCAGGCAGCTCCGTGACATGCACGTATGCGTTGACGTGTTGCATAACTAGGTTAGCCATGCAATATAAGCCATGCAAGAGGCCAAGCATTGTCATGGTCAAGTTGCTGATGTATCAGTGTGGTGCTGTTTCTAATACGGAGGGCTCATACACCGGTCAAGCAGGCAGGGAGAGCAACGGGCTGCGTGGGGGTGTGTCGCTGCATGGAGCACGCCAATGGCAGGATGAGTGCTGCTATGTGTTGCTGGAGACCAGCACAGACGCAGCCACAGCACAGTCAGAAGAGCAATACAGCGCCTGCATGCCGGGGGTCCTCCCAGACACCCTGCATTCATGCGTCTGGAGATGTGCCCCGCTGCAGTGCGCACCTGACAGGGGTCTCCATGCCCCAGCTGCCCATCCTCTCCTCTTCCAAACGTTAGCACCAGGGCCTCCGGGCCTGCGGCTCAGTCAATGGTCAATGTGCATGCTTGTCAGCGGTATGCATGGGGGAGACTGAGCATGCTGCACCCATCCCACAGGACCCAGGCACGGATGAGCCCAAAGCATGCAGATTAAGCGCACGGCGGAGCACGTCCTGCTCGTTATGCGTTAAACACGAAGGGCTCGTTTTGGATCAGGGTCATCACCCAGTGCCCGAACTGACATGCGCGATGGAGGCTTAGGACGCACTGATCAACCCACCAGGACACTGGCTGCACGCAACTGAGGCGCGGCTGTGCACGCTGGCCCTGTCCTCTCAGCTGGTAATGCAAAATGCGTGCTTCCTGCCAGTTAAGGCCTGTGCAACGCCCACCTGATAACAATGCTGCGCTGTGTGAAGCTCCGCAAGAGAGGCTCGCGACTCGGATAACCCCACTTCCATCCCCCATCCCATCGCCATTGCTAGCCATCAGGATGGGCGTGGGACACTTTTGCGGAGTGTTTGGATCACAACATGCTCAAGAGTGCCAGGTGGCAAGATAAGGGCGTAGGTGTTTGAGCCTGGTCGGTTGCGGCTAATAAGCAAACTTGAAATGCTGCTCACAACTGAGGATGTCTGCGTAATCCTGTTGCGGTACCGTTGGCACTACGATTGATAAGGGGTCTGTCAGCCGTCGTTTTGCTTCCCGGCTGTTCAGCAAAAAATTACCGCCAGCAGCTGGCATCAAGGTCTGCGCAAAATGAAGATTACGCGGCACATCGACTCCATTAGCGACAATGGGATCACAGCAGCATCTCAAAATACACCAGCTGCCAGTGCTGCTGTGCCTGCCTGCTCCATCATGGCCAGGGGGCACACCGTCGTGCCCCTTGCACACACAGCGGTGCCATGACTGTATCGTGAACTGTGGTTACCTGTCCAGCTGCTTTGCAGTGCACACGCTGGCGGCTGGACAAGCCGGCTGCTGCAGCTAACTGAGCTGAGATGCACCTGCCAGACTTGAACACCTGATACTCTGGAAGTGCCTGGCTCAGTATGTCAGATGTATCAATACTTCAACATGGCCGCTCCCATGGTCGCGGGCTGCGTAACCAGGGGTAGAGCGGAGGAGGGGAGGGCCTTGGATGCGGGGGGGTACAAGAGGGGGGCATCATGGTGGGCAACACGCCAGTCGCCGTAATCGAGTCTGCAAGGGGTGGAAGTACCGTGTCTTCGGGCTGGGATCCGATCTCATCATAGGCTGTGCAACATACCAGGCTCTTCAGAACAAGTGGAGGAAGAGGAGACCTGCATGAAGTCCTGGTATGCGCGAGATCGCTTTTACAGGATTGTAACGGCCCTAGTATCCACACCAGAGTGAGGGGTGTCCGGTCCTGGCCGCTCACACACGCCACTCCCACGGTCGTGGGCATTCTGCCACGCTGCCTGCACCCTCGCAGACCACCCCCCCTGGGCTCCCATACTTGCCCAGTTTGCGCGTCTCACAGAAAGGCGTGGCAGCATACTTGCGCAAGTCCGCATCATACCCATAAGAACACAGCGCGCGTGGCGCCCCGCCGGCCACCGCTGTGCCGTCCCCTACGGCTGTTGCCGCTGCTGCAGCCCCCTGCCCCTCCCTCTCCCTCTCCCCCTCAATCCCATCCCGGTCTCCCCCGCCTGTCGTCGCCACTGTGGCCAGCACCGCGGCGCCTGCTGCGGTGTCATCTGCAGGGTGGCAGTGAGCACACGCGTTGGTTCTTGTCTTTGTTCTTCCTATGCGGCTGTGACCTGAACGTGGTGTGCTCTGTGATGGTCGGCAGGCATTAGTTTGTACAGCATCATGCCTCGCAGCAGTACAGGTTGCAGCTGGACAGAGGGCGGTGCTTGCGAGGCCTGAACGCACCGCCCGCCTCGCAGCGCGCAAACTTGGCAAAGTCTGAGTCCAGCGTGAGCAGGTCCTCGGGCCGGGCTCCCGGGTGGCGCCGCCGCGCGCCCAGGATCTGCACGCACCACCGCACGCATGCATCGCACGCATGCATCGCACGCACACATCATAGAACGCACGCCAGCACCGCACATACGAGACGCTGATGTCTGAGCAGTGACGTGCAAGGGATGCATGGTCCCACACTTGCATCCACGTGTGGCGAACGTGCGGGTACGCCATTGCGGGCATCTGATGTGTGTGTGTGACAATAGCCTTCAGCACCAGTCAAGGCCTGCTCGGTTTGCGGGCATCTGATGACGCTACACTGACATAACACCACACCACACCACACCACACTACTGATGACATGGCATCACAACTTGCTGTTGTACTGTAAACTAACATAGCATGGCAGTCGAGTGACACCAACCACATCAGTAGCAACAGCAGTAACGGCAGTGGCACAGTCACCTGCATTGCCACTGTCGTTGCTGCTGCTGTTGCTGCTACTGATGTGGTTTGTGGCACTGCCAATGCTGTGATAGCTCACAGCTGCATTACAGCTTGTGAATACTATTACTCGAGGTACTGTGGTACCGATCGCCCCACCTCCATCATCGTGGCAAAGGCGTCGTAGCGGCCGTCTTCTCCAAAGATACCACCCCACAGGCTGCTCCACCACAGGTGCCGGCTCGCGCACGCCAGCGCACGCTGCGCAGCACACGCACAGCGGCGCGCCCGTAAGCGTACAGATATGATGTTCCATTGTGGCAAGCAGCTCGGCCACGCCACTGTGGCGCACAGTATATGATGGTGCATTCTGAAAACGTTGGTACCACAAGTTGATGCAGGCTGTGGCAGACGCATTACCCCAGCGTACGGTCATGGCCATGACTCCGAAACAGCGTGCCATACGAGCACCGCATCCGATATATGCATATATCTGTTCACGATGCGTTGCCATGAGCCAAGCAACATATTGTCCCCACCCCCAGCGCGTCATGCACAGCAGCAGCCACTCCAGTCCCCACCCCACCCCGTTCCGTTCCTTACCTGCATTCGTGCCAGCTTGTCTGCGCTGATGGCTGCCAGGATCTCATGCATGCGCGGCACGTCAGCCTCCTTCACATTCACACTGAACTCCTCCCAAGGCAGCTCGGGCTCAAACGGCTGCGGCCGGTTGGTGGTTGGTGGTTGCCGGGTAGGTGGTTAATGGTTAGTTGATGGTTGGTCGGTTGGTTGGCGGTGGATGGTGGTGCTGACGGAGGACGGTGGTGTGGCATGTGCTGAGCAGGCGCGTGCCGAATGCCACATGCCTACATGTCACGGTTTGCCGCTGACAGCAGTCAACGCCAGCCGTCGCAGCCGCCACCGTAGCAGCAGAAGCAGCCGAACAGCCACAGACTATTTTAAACACCTTATCTACACGGGTGGGGGCCAGAACACACCTGCAGCACGTAGTCAGTGATTGGCACTGGGATGCAGCCAAAGCGCGCCACCAGCACCTGGCGCTTGCCATGGCCCCCACCCGTGGGCGCGAGGCAGAACAGGGCGCGAGACATGTCCTCTACATACTCAGGCGACCGAGGCACAATCTTGTAGCCCGGCCGGTGCGCATGGTGCGCGTACACCTGCTGCCGCATGCCTGCACGCATGCATGGATGTGTGCATGCGGTATGTAGAGGAGAACATCGCAGGGCTTGTGTCGGAGGAGGTAATGCCTGGGGAGTGTACTTGATAGAGCGGGGGAGGAGAGTGGGGGCTGGGGGTTCCGTGGGGAACTGAATGGGGGAAGGTGGTGCATATAAATGAGGAGAGCACTGCCCTGCGCACGTAGCCGCTGCCGCACTGCTGCACGCCTTTCAGACACACAGGAATGGAGTGATGCAGACATGCTCAAATTCATGAATCGCGGTAACGACAGAAGAGCCTGGAACAGGCTGGCTGATATGCTGATTGAGATGGACACAAGCCGCACGGCCACAATGGCCATTAACCAATAACAAACAGTTTTTGAAGTTACAAGCCTATAACGAATGTTGCTAATCCTGTCTCGCGGCAGGCATCTATGCGCCATGATGGGCGTACGATGTAACCAACACACACACACCACCCATGAGCAGCAGCCGCCAGCAGTACAAGTTACACGACAGGACAAGCAATCAGCAGTACAAACTGTACAGTACTACAACAGTAAAAGCAGTACCTGCGCTGTACAGCGGGTTGGTGGGTGTCTGGCAGATGGGCCACGGCGTGCCCGGGGGTTTGGGGTCGCGGTTGTCCCCACAGATCTTCCCTGCATATGCCGCATGACCACATCGCACACATGCCCCAAGCATGCAGGTCATCAGGGGCTTGGCTGCACCGCCTGCCATCCTGCAATAAAAATGAGCTCTGCATGCCGCTTTGGCTCACGTTAAGTAATAATAATAATAATAATAATAATAATAATAATAATAATAATAATAATAATAATAATAATAATAATAATAATAATAACAACAACAATAATAATAATAATAATAATAATAATAATAATAATAATACGACGCACGATAAGTCAGCAGGTGGAGCTTCTTGTCAATGCTGCGTGACTGAGCGGCAAGGCAAGCGTGTACCAACCGGTTCAGTGTCCACCCACCAGCCAACCAGCCAAGTAATATACAGGCACCTGCCAGGTGCCAACCAACTAGCAAAACAACTAACTGACCAACCTCAAACCCGCACCACCAGCTGACCAGCTCAGCCAACTGACCTGCAAAGAAGAAAGTGAGATCACGGGCTGGCTTGTCCCGCACCGCCACGTTGAGCGGCGTGCGCAGCATGCCAGGTGTCTGTGCTGGGATGGGGATCACGATGTCCTGAAGCGGTGGTTAATGGGTTGGTTGGTTGGTTGATGGAGTTGGTCAGTTAAGTCGGTTGGTGGGTCTCACAAAAACGCAGGACGTGCCAGCCTGCTCCCAACCTGGTGCTGGGCATGTGTCGCATCCCCATCTCCTTCCAACACCCCACGCCACGCCAACCTCCAGCTCCCCAGGACACACAACAGCAGAACAAAAAGATGATGGCGACTGAAATGCAAAAGATGATGAACGCAGCCACGTCCAGTGGCACTTACCAGGCCTGGCCGGTGGCACCCTGGCCACCAGACCTTGGGGTGCTTGCGCGTCAGTCCCCAAGCGGTGATCCATGTCGCGGCGGCTGTGACGTTGCGTATGCGCATGAGCTGTGAGCCCTCACACCCACCCAAGTCACCTGTGAGGGGCAGTCAAAGGGTTTGCGACGGATCTAGTCTTCCTTGGAACAAAGCACGAGGATCTAGTCCTGATACTAGAACCAGCGGGTTGTTGGAGTACCACAGAAGCACCATAAAGCCTAAATTATGGAAAGCGCATATGTAAAATGACTATCACATTGGCAGGATCTTCCAAGTGGGTAGCTCACAGGGCCTCACTCACTGGTAGACAGCAGCAGGTGGCGCGCACCGCCGGTACGGTTCCAGTACGGCCACGTAGTCCACACGTACTTCAGTACCTCGCTGGCGTCGCTGTACAGGTACCTGCAGTACAGCGGTACATGCAGTATGAGGTGGGGCAGGTGGTACGGTGGTATAGGCAGTACGGCACAGGCAGTGCAGGCTGTGTCTTTTGCATGTGAGACATGCTCCCAAATGAGTTAGAATCTGACAACCCATGTGACCCAAGCTACTGCAAAGGTGGGCAGCAGGGCCAGGTGAACATTCCAGCCAAGGCGTCCTCACGAGCGCCTGTGGTCGGTCTCGCCCACCTGAACTCCAGGCATGATGCACTAGCCGATCAGCTGCATCAAGTACTGCCTCAGCGGGTCAAAGTATACCTCACTCACTGGCCAGAGCCTACTTTGCCAGTCATGTAACTCCCCACAGACCTGAAATCTGAGGGGATGTAGTAGTAGTCAGCTGCTTCTGGGTCCAGCGTGCGGTGGCCACCTGAGAGGAAGCGCTTCCACAGCTGTGCGTACAGCGGGCGGTCAAACTTCTCAATGTTGCGCCTGCGGCCGGCCACAAGTTGAAGCAACAGTTGAGCCACAGCAAGAGAGGAGTATGGTCCGGCGACATGCACCCAGTTAGTGTACGGGGACGACTACCGTAGCCCCTCCTAACGATGGCGAGCTCCGCAAGCAGAGGCCACCATTCCCTACGTGCATTTGACAGCAAGAACGCAGGCAAAGGGCAGGCAATAGGGCGTTGAATTGCGCCCACCAGGTGTTGAAGCGGGGGGGCACCTCGTAGATGTACACGAACGGTCCACGTGACGCGGGCCTGTACCCCGCCCCCACCCCCTGCAGCAGCACCGGCTTGCCGGCAGCGTCCAGAGACAGTGAGCAGTCAGCCCCAAAGTGCCCTGCACGCGACAGTACGGCAGTACAAGTGCAAACGATACAAACGAGTCAAGCATGAGAGCTGATGAGATAAATGATAACAAAGTATTCCGTGAAGCTGTCAGGCAACTCCCCTCCCCTGAAGCCTGAACAACAAGCCCTACAGGCCCACCTTGCTCGCAGTGGCACCAGCCCGCCATGCAGCGCCCCCGGCCTGTGCAGTTGTTGAGGCAGCGGCCGGGTGTCTCAGCCGTGCATGACTCTGCATCGAAGCCGTAGCGCGTGCAGCTGGTGCGGGTGGGCAGCTTCTCAGAGCATGTCTCCCCGCCCAGGTGGCGCGGGCAGTCACACCTGCGGCGCAGCAGTACATGCAGTACATGCGGTACATGCTGTTACATGCTGACGTACAGCAAGACGGCGCACGATATAAATGTCACAAGGGGGGCAATGCATGGGGGCATCATGGTGTGTGGAGAAGATTGGGTTTTGGCGCGTGCTGAGCCCACAGCAAGCGTCCCAGTTGTGCCCGCAGGCAAGCGGCTGCGCTGGGAAATAGCGAGTATGCTGGGGAACGGCGAGTGCTGCCAGGATTATGTTACATGCTTGTGTGCCATGGCTCAGACCGCGCCATGGCGCATGCGACAGCTGAGCTCAACGAGCTCTGAGCAGCTGGGCACGCTGCTCTCTTCTCCAGACGCACCGCCCCAGCTCCTCGTTGCATGTGCCGTGTGTGGTACAGCCTGGTGCGCAGCGTGAAGTCCGGGCCAACCCAGGGCTGATGCAGCTGGCGAGCAGCAGGGCCAGCGCTAGCAGCAGCACGGGCCGCGACTGCCCATGCAAGCCTGGTCGCCCATGTGGACCTGGCACAGCGGTGGGGGTCATAAGACAGCAAATTGCCTCATCTTCATTGCTCGTGCAGTGCAGTCGCTGACTGCGCAGGGATTGATAAGTTAGATCAGGACAGACGGCAAAGGTTCAGCAGTGGTGCTGTTCGCTTCGAATTCATTTTATCAAAGCGTGGCAAGCGTGCAACACTGCAGCCTTGGATTGGGCCGCAGGATTGCGCCCTCCGTACTGCCAATCACAGGGAGTGGGACTACTACCCTTGCACGCGCTTGCTGCTGCGCCTCAAAAAATGTCGAAAGCAGCGAAGCCGACGGATAGGGAGGCGGACAAGGGCCGAGTAGACCAAACAAAGGTCAAGCGCTACTGGGCAGGAAAAGCTCCAGAATGGGCTGCTCAGGAGCAGATTCAGGACCTCCAGATTACAGATCGGGAGGTTGTGCGAACAGAAATCGCTGCACCAGTCATCGTCCGCAAAGCAGACCCACGCTTAGCTCGCTTGGCAGCCACGCGAGCAGAAGATGTGGAGGAGGCCAGGGAACGGCATCGAGAGATCAGGGCTGCAGAAATCGTGCGACGCAGGCGAACAGACGATGAAGACGACGACCAGGCAGCACGGGCTCGCAGCAAAAGCCGGGAGCCAACTTCGGAACCAGGCGATGGCAGCGACGATCATGAGGCAGGACCGTCCAGCGAACCCGAGGATGATGATGGGCCACGCAGAGCAGGAGGCAGGACACATGCAGAGCCAGAGGAGGAGGATGAAGAAGAGCAGTTGAAAAAGAGGCAGGCAGTGCGCGAGAGGTGCGCCATGCGCCCATGTGCTATGCATGCCCAGCATGCATGATATGCGTCCGTGGCATACCCTGCTGTGCACCGTGCTTTGCTGCGCAGCTGGTGCATGTTCAAGCACAGCGCACGCTGCATGTGTGCCGCAGCTGCATATCCTGTGCGCTCAACCTGGGTGCAGGTTATTACAACAACAGAAGGCAGCAGAGGCAGCAGCGCAGCAGGCAGCAGAAGAAGAACCAGAGGAAGAAGAGGAGGTGAGTGGGCCAGGGCCGGTGGTTAGCTACGATGGTGGTTGGCTCACACAGGCCAGGGCAGCGTAGGGGCGGGCCACACATGGGGCCACACATCCAGGGATGCCACACACATCCCACACCAAACGTGCTCAACCTGAAGTGCGGGCGCACGGCACGCACTGGTCACGCCCACATGTGTGGAGCCTGCCGCACCCCCCCCGACACATACGGTAAACTCTGGTCAAGCTTGGTCACTCCACCCTGGTCACGCCCGCAGGAAGACAGCAGCGAGTATGAGACGGACAGTGAGGATGAGGCATATGGCCGCCGGCTGCTCAAGCCGGTGTTTGTGCCTAAGGAGTCTCGAGAGGTATGAACCCTCAGGCCCATGCACAATTACCATTACCAGGCCAGGGCACCTCTATCATGAATATGCAGGATACCACATACTGCTTGTTGCCTCGTGCGTGTGAGTAACTGTAGAGCCGTGCAAGGCGGGAGGAGGGACGGGCTCAGAGCCACCGCTGCTGTGCTGGGTGGGGGTGGTGCAGTCTGCACGGGTGTCCTCTGGGGCGCCACCACAGGGCACTTGTACCTTCAACCTTATACATTGCACTGCATTGTAGTGCGCGTTTGTGATGTGTGTGTATTGTGTACGCTGTTGTGTCTGTAGACACTTTGTAGCAAGTACATACTGTGTACGGCCTGCGGCATTCATAAGTTTCAAGTTGTCTCTTTGTGCTGACTGACTGCGCGCGAGAAGACGATCGCTGAGCGCGAGTGGCAGTAAATTATTATCGCTTATCTCAGTTTCAATCTCAGTCAAACATTATCTCTTATCCTGCTTGACTGCGCGCGCAGACGATCGCTGAGCGGGAGCGGCTGGAGCGCGAGCAGGCTGAGGCCGAGGCACGGGAGAAGGAGCGCCTGGCTGCCCGCAAGGTGAGTCGGAGGGCTGGCGGGCTGGCGGGCTGGGAGCAGGGCAGGGCAGGGCGGGGCGGGGCCTCCAGGCAGGTGGGAGCAGGGCCAGCAGGAGCCGGGCCAGCAGAAGTGGGGCCAGCAAGGGGCGGGGCCAGCAGCAGGCGGGAGTGGGGCCAGCACAGTCATCATCTAGGGTGGGGACCGTCTAAGGTGCAGGTCTGCGTGGGATCTGAGGCATAAGTGGAGCGCAGCGCGCACAGCCGCACACACATGTGAGCAATCAAATGTAAAGGGATGGGCCAGACTCTCAGCGTTGGCCCAGGCGGCTGGCAGACCACATGCGAGCAGAACCCAGGATAAGCACAGCGGCGAGCACCCTGCAGGGCAGCTTTGTATCCCCATATCTGTGGCACAACGGGGTGGGCTGGGGTCAATGGCGGCTGTGTGCCCGCAGGCTGAGACGCGGCAGCTCGTCTCGTATCACTGCCACATGCCTGTCAATCACGTTCATCCACATACTGGTATTCACGATGTGGTGTGGGGCTTTTCACATGTTTTACGGCGGCTGCGCGCCCGCAGGCTGAGGCGCGGCAGCTCGTGGCGGAACATGTGGCGGCCGAGGCGCAGGCGGCGCGCGCGCAGTCAGAGGAGGCAGCCCGGCTTGGGGGTGACCTGGAGGATGTACAGACAGACGATGACGAGGACCAGGTGGGGGGGGGGGCCCAAGGTTTGGGCTACAGTAAGGGCTGCACACGTTAGGATGTGGATGAGGGTTTTGGGAATAGGGTTTGGGGGACGGGGGTCCGGGCGCAGGGGCTAGGGCTGGGACTTGACGACAGGGTTTCGCTTTGCTGGGCTGCGGCTGGGGTTTGAGCTGGTGTTCAATGGTGGAGTGCAAGAGTGGGCTGAGCAGCAGACCTGAGCAGCTTGCTGCTGAATGTTTGTATGCGCGCAGGTGGGCGCGTTTGAGGCGTGGAAGCTGCGTGAGCTGGCGCGTATTAAGCGTGACCGGGAGGCGCGCGAGAAGCAGGTGTGTGGGGGCTTCTGCTGCATGTATGCAGCCTGTGCATGGGATGGCCATGTGTATGGCCGTGGACCTTTCAGCTCGAATGTTTTAGCTCAAACATTCGAGTGACCTTAATCGTTGACGCTGGTGGCCGAGTGTGACCCGGCTGATTTTGGCCGCTGGCGCTGGCCCTATGACTTGACACTTCATCGCCATTGAACGTTGACACTGGCCACTGCCCGTGATTCCGTTCATTCCATTGACCCCGTTGGCCATCGACCCTGCTGACCGTGACTTTGACCCTGTTGACCGTTGACTTTGACCGTTGACTTTGACCTTTGACCAGGACCAAGAGGCGGCGGAGCGCGAGCGGTTGAAGAACATGACAGAGGAGGAGCGCGCCGCATGGGAGCGCGCGAACCCCAAGCAGCAAAAGGTCAAGGAAAAGAGCAAGTGGAACTTCATGCAGAAGTACTGGCACAAGGGCGCGTTCTTCCAGGTGCGCTTCAATACACAGTTTTCTAGTGTATCGTTCTCGCAGCCGTTGTTTGGACAGGTGTTTACCTGGGTGATTACCAGGGTTTTTACTGATTTCTACCAGGCTGGCCCTGACCCGTGTGTGCCATGGCCCTGTACAGGAAGCGGCCGATGACCAGCGCGGCACGACCGGGCGTGATGCCATCTTTGAGCGCGACTACTCAGCGCCCACGGGTGCGTGTGAACTACAGGGTGCTGCTTGGGATGCAGGAGATTAAGAATACGAATGTAGGTTACACGACAGGTGCAGGGTTGAGGGCTCGATCGTCTTCGGGTTCAGTATTCAGAGTTGTGCTCCACGAGTTTTTGCACGGGGCTGCCTGATTCGTACTGCCTTGCCTGTGGGCTTGTTTTGTACTGGCTTGCATGTGGGCTCTGGGGAAGGTGAAGTCGGGTTAGCTCCTCTGAACCCTGGAGCCCAAATCTGGAACCTCCAGCCCTGAAGTTGAAAATAACACACTGGGCCCTTCAACTGACCTCCCTGCGCCCTGAAACTAACCTAACGAAACTAACCAAACATCCTACAGGTGAGGACAAGTTCAACAAGGAGATCCTGCCCAAGGTCATGCAGGTCAAGAACTTTGGGCGCGCCGGCCGCACCAAGTACACCCACCTGCTGGACCAGGTGGGCCTGGGCTCAGCTCTCTGCTGGCGGGTGGTTTTGATGCTGAGAGGCTGCTGGGCTATTAAACACATGCTTGAGGCTACTAAACATACTAGACACGGTGTATGGATGGCTTGCGTGCGTGTGGGTTGCTTGAGGCAGTGGTGCTACGTGGCTACCCGCTCGAGACAGCACAGCATTGCTACTGGGGTACTGATGAGATGAAATAGGAGACACACCAGCGGCGTGTGTGGTTGCTTGCGGCTCTGCATGGGTGTGGGTCACCGGGAGTGGGAAGTGTGGTTTGTCACACAGCAAAAGGCGGAGTTGTGCGGTTGCAACAGTGCACCTTCCAATCAGGGACGGTAGCGGGGAGCATGTTGGATGATTGTGAGGATGATCTGCACCGTCTTCTATATCACTGATATCATGCACTGCACCGCCCAATGGTACTGCTTTTTGTACTGCCTGTCACGCTGTACCGCAGGACACGACCAACTTTGAGGATGAGCTCATGATGGCAGCGGCTGCCAAGCGGCGGCAGGGGGGCGGCGTCGAGGAGTTTTCCAAGCCGAAGAAGTTCAAGACGTGAACGCTGACGTGAAGTGGTTCTTGGCGGGTGATGTAGGAGCTGCCTGGTAGCTTGCGTTGGGCTTGGCGAGTGGGTTGCTGTTGGGAGCTTCAGGGACGGGGGGTGCACTGCTGGACTGGATCCAGGTGGTCCGTTGGTACGGCGAGCTTTGGACGCGTGTGCCGTCAGCTGTCATCAACAGACAGACTGCACATATGTGCCTGCTTGGCACACATGTAAGAGGGTGGAGCAACCAAGGGCAACGCTTACCGATGCCATATGGGCGGATGCCAACAGCGCGCTGCCCACAAACGGAATGTATCGTCCGACCTGCCTCATGCAGGTGCATGTGGTCCCTTGCGCGCAGCTGTGCACACTGCTACAATGCAAGCTGGATAGTCCAGCTGCTGTGCAGGGAGCGCTGTGCCATGGGTGATGCTGCCCACCTCACTGCTCGATGCACCTGCGTCGTACTGCCCCTGCACAAAACAGTACCACAAAGCACGGTGCACCCCTCGCCGCTCCAGACCGCCACGATGCTGCTGAAAAGCTCATTACAGCCCATCGCCAGCATCAGCTGCCGGGGGGCAGCTCCTGCCAGACTACCACCTAGATGTGCCTGGCCAGGGCAAGCGTTCAGGCTAGGGTCAACGCGACAAAATGAAGCGGAGGTGGAGATCTGCACCGCCTCTCGCCCGTTTGAGCCGCTACAGGCTCCTACCACACAGTCAGCGCCATTAGATGGGCTCCAGTCATCTCAACCTCAGGAACGCTGGGCGCCTGCTCATGCCGCCTCTGGGTCGTCGTCATCACAGTTCACGGGAGCAGCTTACGCAGTTGCAGCAGGGCTGGCGTTGCTTGCGGGGCCTGCACTAGGTGAGTCTTCCCCCAACAGATTGGGCCATCTACACGCCCAGACGCGTTGATCCATGTTAAAAAAACAAGAAATGCAACCGGATCCTGTGGATCGCTACAGTACCCATCTGGGTCGAAGGCATGGGGTACATGGACACGCATGCACAATTTGTATGCGCCAGGTGGCCAGTGCCACCCATCTACTCACTTGTGGCGTTGTGCACAGCCTCCTGCGCGACACCCTCATTGCCCCACGCATTAAGCAGCCCCAGCTGCACGTGCTGTGCACACACTGCGCAGCACGGCTTGCGTCCCGCTTTCTGCATTCGCACCGTGCCCCACCTCCGCGGCATCCCCACCCCACCCTCTACCCCTACCCCCCACCTCCCCTACTCCCCGCCCTATCACCCACGCTCGTGTCTTCCCTCAACCCCTGCAGCGGGGCCGTCCGGCTTCCTACCCACCGGCGACCCCTCCTCGCCCTTCACCCAGCCGTTGTTTGTGGCGGAGGCGTTGGGTGTGCTGGCTGCTATCGTGGCAGTACACGAGGCAGGACACTTCACAGCGGCACGCCTGCAGGTGTGTGCGCGTTGCTTGACACAGTGAAGCATGCAGAGGGATGTGCAGCACGTTAGGGCACTGGAGGTATTCAGAGTGCAGCACGCAGCTAGGGTGTAGCAGGCGGCTAGGGTGCAGCAGGCGCGCTCTACTTGGGCACACCGATGACTCTAGTTGACCTGTGACTGATACATGTGGGATGCCGGTGGCATGGCTGCACCTGAATCTGCTGCCGCCATGCCACAGGGGATACACGTGACCAAGTTTGCCATTGGCTTTGGACCCCCGCTCATCAAATTTGAGGTGTGTGTGTGTGTGTGTGGGTTGGGTGATGTAGCCGTACACCTCATGGATGCATGTGTGCGTGTTGACTGTGTGTGACTGTGTTGACTGTGCAAACTATGGGGCTTGTGCTTGGCTCAGGTTTGGGGACACCATAATGTTCTCGGCTGGCAGCAATTGGTCACTTGCTGCCAGGGCATGAGGAAGCTGGCACCACACCAACAGCACAGCACGCACAGCGCGCAAACGGCATGCGTGCCCTGCTGTTCCTGATGGTTTGCCCACCCTGGACAGAGCAAACAAATGCACTTGTGTGATGAGGTGCAAGCTGTGTGATCATGCGTGTATGTACTACCCGCATGTGCACACGTGCAAATGTGTACTGCCCACATGTGTACTGCCTGCAGCGTGATGGTGTGGAGTACAGCTTGCGTGCCGTACCGCTGGGCGGTTATGTGGCCTTCCCTGATGACGACCCAGAGAGCTCATTCGAGAAAGGTGTGTGTGGTTGTGGCTTCACTTTTTGTCTTAGATTGTTTGTTAATGTTGTTATGTGCTAGAACGTGTGAGGTTGTGTTTGTGTGGCATCATGTGTGGCTGATGCCATTATGCAGCTGGCTAGTGGCTGGGGGGCAGGGGCCCAGCACAGGCTAGGTCAGGCTGCAAGGGGCCGTGGGTGGATGTGGGTGGCTGTGTGGGGTGGGCCGCGCGAGGCAGGGCGGCGTGGGGTGGGGGGCCGGGGAAATGTGGGGCCCTGTGTGCAGAGAGCTGGTGCAGTAACGCATGCCTTCACTGCAAACCCTGCATTCTTACAGCACAACACTGAGCACGCATGCCCGGAGGTAGCAACTCCCATGTGGATCCGCGCATGCGCATGCGAGTTGCATGGAGGCTGGGGGCTTGGCAGAGATGATCACACAACAATTTCACCGTCGTCTGATGACACAGTGATGATACAACACCGAAGCTCCTTCTGAGCCGCCCCCTGTACATCATCCTCCGGCAGCATCAGCATGCAACTTGATGGTTCGCCTGCGTGGTACCGCAACAGTACCGCTCCCAAGAGCACCTGACATGTGTAGCAACCATGCGCGACATGCCGTGCCAGTTGAAGTGCCCCTGCCTTTACTCATCACGCGCCGCACCTCCCTGACCCCCACTTGCCTCCCCCGCTGACCAATCCCGCACCAGCCTACTACACACCAACCAACAAACCATCCAACTGACAAACTCAAACCGGCCGCAGACGACCCCGACCTCCTGCGCAACCGGCCCATTGCCCAGCGCGCGCTTGTCATCTCAGCGGGTGTCATCGCTAACATCCTGTTTGCCTACTTCTCTCTGTTTGTCCAGGTGGGGCTTGTGTTACAGCTTGTTGTCTGTTGCTTGTTGTGACTGATATGATGTGGTGAGATGTGCTGGGATCTGGTGGGTGATGTGTGCTTTCCATCCTCTTCACAAGCATGTCCGTATCCCCACATATGTACGGCTGTGCCCCTCGCATCTGCCCCTCTTTCAATCAACATACCCACCGACCAACCGAATAGACCCACGACCAACTGACCAACCCAACCAACCCACCCGCAGGTGGGAACTGTGGGAAAGGCGGAGACTGCATACAACCCAGGGGTGGTCATTCCACGCGTTACACCATTCAGCGCGGCGGCACGTGCAGGTTTCCAGGTGGGTGTGGCAGTACAGCTGTTTTTGAAAATGGAAATGCTGTTGGAATTGCTGTTAGATTTAGATATTCAAACGGTTTCCAGGGATTAGGCTTGATTGCATTGAGTTGCAAGATGATCCTGAACCCCAACAACCCACCAACCGCCATCAACCGTTAACCACCATCAACTGCCATCAACCGCCGCCAACCGCAGGACGGCGACCTCATCCTGGCGGTGGATGACTACCAGGTGCAGGCCAACGCGCAGCAGGTGCGACCTAGCAGCCTGCCAGCAGCTGGTTGGTGCAGCAGTAGCTGGCAGCCCGACAGTCGCTGGCCTGCTTGTCGGTTTAAAGTGCATCCAGAAACAGAAGCATCCTGCAGCTGTGCACTGGGGCTGATGAATGACTGTCCCCAGTGTCCCATCTTAATGCATGCATGTGGAGGGCCCGTGGTATGATGTCTTATTAAGATATCATGTTCGCCACAGTGTGACAGCTGCTGTGACATAGTGTGGCGTGTCCACGGTGTGATGGTGTGACGTGCCAACACAGGTCGGCCGTGTGGTCAACCTCATCAGGGACGCACCCCAGCGCAAGATGATCTTCACAGTGCAGCGCAAGGTGAGATAGAAATAGTATAACGTTGGAGTAGGAATAGTGGGCACCACAGAGGCCCGTGCGTAAACTGTAGTGCAAGTTGGGCAGGCAGAATGGGGGCTGGGCTGGAAAAGGGGGTGGGTGAGTTTGGGGGTTGTGACAATCTGGTCATCGACCCCGCTGAGGCGAACCAACCAATCACCCAGCCAAGCGGTCAACCACCTGGGCAGAGGAAAAATAACTGACCAACCAACCGGACCGACTGAACAGGACGCGCCCTCCCCCGTCGCCGTGGAGTGTGTGCCCGACGCCACGCCTGACGGCCGCGGCCGCATCGGTGTGCAGCTCACCCCCAATGCGTACATCAACCACATCAAGGTACCGCCTCGCTGGGCCACCCTGTACTGCGTTGTACTGCTTTGCTGTACAGCCCTGTCACAGCATGCTCTGCCTTGGAACGCCTTGTAATGCCTTGACACGTACTGACAAGTGCTTCCATGTGACTCGGCGCACCAGCGTGCACTGTCCATTGCTGTACTGTCCACTGCTGACTGTCCATTGCAATAGATCGGCCCCACGTGCCGCATGTCGCACCACCCAGCATGCGCGCGCCGCACACGGCCCGGCACAGCATCATGCTTGCCGCCATGGGTTGTCTTGCCGGCCCTAACCCACAAGCGCATACATGTACATTGGGTGCCTCACTCACAGGCACACAACCCACAGGAGCTGTGGAGCATCGCGACAGGCGAGTTCAACCGGCTCGCAGGCACCGTGGTCGACGGCTTGCGGCGCATCGTGACCAACTTTGGGGGCGTGGCCGGGCAGGTGCGAAAGGCGCCCCTCTCATCCGTGTGCGCCACTGGTGCGGCCTCACTCGTGCAGCCACCTCCTGGCAGCGCTTGACTTGACTTGTTACAGGGTTCCCCGTTAGACGAGGTGCTGCGATTCCTTAATCTTCCTCACAATTAGTTCTGGCAGCGCTGGTGCAGGCATTCAGTGGCGGCCGGCGTGCGGCGCGTCACAGGTCACAGGCCGTGTTCCCAACCGTGTTCCTATGTCATTCGAAGTACGGGGGTTCAGCCGGTGCTGTGGGTGCTGCTGTGTGTGGCTGCAGATCAGTGGCCCCGTGGCCATCATCGCAGCGGGGTCAGAGATCGCCAAGACGGACGCAGCGGGCATGTTTCAGGTGAGACACCGCTGCTGGGCGGTGCTCGTGCTGGGCGGTGGAGAGTGATCGTTGTCATAGCGGCCTCAGACCCACATCCTCTCATCCACCCACCCACCCACCCACCCACCTCACGAACCAGCCACCTGTCAATCCACACACACACACACAGTCACACACATCCTTTTGCCCCATCTTTCCGGCCCCCCCACCATCACATCATGAGCACCATTCGCAATCCCGTGTCAGCATCACCCAACTAACTCGCCCAATCAACTATTCACCCAACCAACCAGCCAACCCACCCACCCGTGATTTGGCGCGCAGTTCTGCGCCATCGTGAACATCAACCTCGCGGTCGTCAACATGCTGCCGCTGCCCGCGCTGGACGGCGGCTACCTCGCGCTGCTGGCCCTTGAGGCGGTGCGCGGTGGGCAGAAGCTGCCGGAAAAGGTGCGCCAGCATCGCACGCTGCGACATACACTGTATTTTGATATGCGCCATACTCTGTTCTCTGACCCACTTATGGCGCGTGTCTGCTGCTCCTTGCTCTACTAAATGAGCTACCTCTGAGGTGCTGTAGTGGTGTCGTACATTGTAGTGCTGTACTGCCAGACTGTTCATGCATACAGGTTCTTGTGTCGCATGGCCTGTTTGCGTCTGGCTTGACCTGGCCTTGGCTCCCAACCCGCCTCACTCGTCCCCGCTGCACTGCACCCACCACACCCATTCCCTACCCTCGGCCCCCCACCTGCAGCTGGAGCAAGGTGTGATGACTAGTGGGCTGCTGCTGCTCATGGCCATGGGCTTTGGCCTGGTCATCAAGGACACCATTTCCCTGCTGCCTCCCTTCTAAGACCCCTTCCCCTTGTTGCCGCTGCGGTGAGATCAAGACGGTTGGGTTATGCACAACATATACAGCAGGATGCTGGCCTGGAAGCTCGCTAGGCTTTGCGCATTCCTCATGATGCTCTGGGGGCCCTGAGTGGTGAGTACTTGCGTGCACTTGCCCTGGTGTACTGTATGCCTGGCCAGCCCGGTGTAAGGGGTCAATGCCTGTAAAGGAATTTGGTGTTCCAAGGGAGAGTGAGGGCGGTGCTGTCACATGTGCAATGGCGGCCACTAAGTGTACTGCCAAGGGTGGTGGTTCCTCGAGAACTTCTGCGGTGCTTGATGGTACTTGATGAGTGTAACAGCTTGCCTGAGTTCCATCGCTCAGCTCAGGAGCGGCACGATATATGTAGCCGGCCTGCAGCCCAGCGCCTGGCGCGCACGGGCATGCTGGCAGCACAGCTGGCAGCACTCTCCCCGCCAGTTGTGGGACCCGCCAGTACCATGTCCTCGCTCCCTCCCCATAACTCACCCACCACCTCCATCCCCACCCCCTCACAACCCCCTACTCCCCCGGCAGCCACCACCCGCATAGCCGCACCCGCGACAGGGAACGCGCCCACCGGGGCTGTGACAGCCATGACAGGGAACGCGCCCACCGGGGCTGTGACAGCCATGACAGGGAACGCGCCCACCGGGGCTGTG
>BDCZ01000080.1:152228-178980 GCA_001662365.1 Chlamydomonas applanata
TGTGACAAGGAACGCGCCCACCGGGGCTGTGACAGCTGTGACAGCTGTGACGCGTGGCTGTGGTAGCTCAGCACGCCGCCACCTCCGCATCCATGCCCACCACGCCGCCACGCCCAGCCCCCGCCGTCTCGTACACCTGCATCCGCACACATAACACACATGGTCACACACACGGTCACTCACTCGCCGTGAAACCCCAAACGAAAAGCGGCTGCCTGACCGACTTGGCTCGCAAGGGCACAGGATGCAAGTGCAGCCTGCCCCTGACCCTCACCCAGCCCGCAGCTGTGCATATGGGTGCGGCCACGCATGCAGCAGTGCCCCAGTGCACAGCGCTGCCCGCCCGCCCGCCCGCGCGCACCGTCTGCACGTCGGCGGCGGCCGCAGCATACGCATCAGCCACGCGCGCCACCTCTGCACGCTTCTGGCCCGCCACACCCGCCAGGTGGTCGCGCGCGCTGTGCGCCTGCACGGATGTATGCACACAGCAAGGAGCCGTCAGGGTCTCATGGCACAAGGAAGGGCATGGAAGAAGGCTACGCAGCCGCGGCGGACTGCTCAAACATATACGGTACGTGCCCCGAGCACCCAGGCGCCCAGGTGGCCATGGCGGCCGTGCACGATCTGCACATCACGTGTACCCGTGCCAGCCGCGCGTGGTAGCCGCGCCACATACAATCATCTCAAGTCCAGATCCAGGGCACACATGCACCTGCCGCAGCTGATTCACTAGGGAGGGGGCTCCGCAGATCCAGCCAGCAACCATACCGCAGGCCCAACTCGCTGTGCCAGAGCTCCAGCTCCCTTCCACTCTTTGTGCCCTGAGAGGGCCCCGAAACCGGAGCGCTCACTCTTAGCACGCGCGGAACACACCACCGACCATTAACAACGGCTTTTGAACAATTGAAGCCATACAGATCTTGCTCATCCTGCCCCGTGGCAGGCATCCAGGCGCCATGATGGGCGCACACCTGTATTAATAATAATAACACCTGGTGGGCGCACACCTGTGCAATAAAGCAAACACGGCACGCACCTGCGCGATCAGCTCCTGCAGCTTCCCCAGCTCAGCCAACTTGGCACCCACGCGCGCGCACGCCGCCGCCGCCGCCGTCGCCGCCACCGCATCTGCCGCCCTGTTGAGTGTGCAACATGGAAGGCACGAGGTAATTGGCCCCGCTCAAAACCTTTGACGCGCTCCAAAGACAGTCAAGACACGTATGCATGCATGAGCTTTAGTATGCATGCATGAGCTTTAGTATGCATGCATGAGCTTTAGTATGCATGCATGAGCTTTAGGATGCATGCACGAGCTTTAGGATGCCCGCATGCAGCGATGCTGGAACATCATCAATTCATCATCCATGATGGAACCATGTGCATCCCCCTTGTGGCCGTCCTGCCCTGTAGTATGTACCCAGCCTTCCTGGTGGACCAGGTGCAGCTTAGGCTTACCACCAACAGGAGCGGCCCACCCCCGCCGACACCCCTGCCCAGTCCATCCCTCCTGCCTATGCCTTGCCATTCAACAACAGCATTGCGAGGCCCTCATAAGCATATCAGCACTGCTCCTTTGTCATACGCACAGCACGCACCCCTGCGGTGTTGCAGGCTGTGGCGCAGCTGCTTGTGCGCAGAGGCGCTCAATTTCAGCCAGTTTGGAGTCCATGGAGTACTCTGTACAGATATCTGCAAACTCGGCCTGTAGCAAGCGGCCGCAGCATCCACAGCGGGAGCCACAGTCGCAGTATACACTATAATGTGACATGTCTGTAGCAGCATTGATCCTGGACAGGTGCCTTAACGCGCAGGCATGCAGCTACGAACGTGGTGCCCCTCCTGGCAGCATGTGGTGCACAGCATGTGCATGCCTAGCCGCGCATTGAGTGAATCCCCGGCCCGTCTCGGGTTGCTGCAGCAGCATGGTAAAGCGCGCACAGCACGGCATGGCACTGTAGCGCATGCATCAGCGCACCTGGGAGTGCACGCTTATGTGTGCCAGGACTT
Source organism: Chlamydomonas applanata (assembly GCA_001662365.1). Taxonomy (NCBI): domain Eukaryota; kingdom Viridiplantae; phylum Chlorophyta; class Chlorophyceae; order Chlamydomonadales; family Chlamydomonadaceae; genus Chlamydomonas; species Chlamydomonas applanata. The sequence goes on from BDCZ01000080.1 coordinate 154,236, forward strand.
GCTGGAACAGGTCTAGCAGGGCTTGCTGCACCAGCAGTGGCAGTGTGGGGTAGTAGCCCTGGATTTCCTGCGCAGGGTGCACAGAGACGGTAAAAACCCTGCCAGATGCCATGTCCACAATGCTCAGCTCCTCGGTCAACGCGCTACCTGGAGCGTGGGAGCTCGCAACCCGTAGTTGAGGCACTTGGTAAACGACTCCAGCAGCAGGTCCATTCGTGGAGAACATGAGGTGCTGGGCTGTTCCTGCTCAGCACGCTGACCGCTGGGACCCGCTAGTTCCACCTCCATACTTGTCAAAGAAATGCACAGGACAAGAACTGTTGGGGTGACAGCCACCAGCAAGTTACCTGCAAATGTAAGGGCTCGCTGAAAGTAGCAAGACGCGCTGCTCAAGGGTTTCGGCTGATGAATTGGAGCTTGCACAGAAATATCATGTATCTCATCCTTCGTGTGTGTGGGGGGGGGGATGTGCCGATCGAGCACGTACGTCACCTGCCTATTTACCTGCTTAAGTCGCTTGCCCCCTAGCCACCACAGTCTGCTCCAAGTCGGGCTTCACCTCTCAGCAGCCTCGCAGCCATGTATCTTATGTACTACCAGGACGAGTCTGGGGAGCGCGTGTACACTCTCAAGGTGCGACACGCTGTGGAGCCGACGGCGGGTCACGGGAGGGTTTTTGCCGGCGTCACGGCGCATGCATAATGGCGCTGAGGGGTCCATGTTGGGGGATGGTATCACGTTCTGATGCAGCTCGCACTCGCGCTCTTTTCCCTGCAGAAGCTCGACCCCAATTCCAACCCTACCAAGTCAGCCCACCCTGCTCGCTTCTCCCCTGATGACAAGTTTTCCCGGGAACGCATCACGCTGAAGAAGCGCTTCGGGCTGCTGCCCACGCAGCTGCCTCCCCATGAGATGTAAGCGCATGCTACATCCATGCGTCATGCATGGGGGGCGAGGCGCCAGCTTGTTGGGGAGAGGCGCGCAGCCCATCAGCCAGTCAGTCTGATATCAGTCAACCACTATGTCAGCCGGTGTGTGCCAGGAGGCTGCTGCAAGATCGCAGCCATTGGGGGTCCCGCCGTGCACGCCCAGGCATGTGTTTGTCAGGGCCTTCGAGCTGACTTGACACTCACAAGAGTATGCAGCGAGTAGCTTGCACAGGACGGGACACGGCATTACACCACGTGCGTGCGACTCGTTGATCACCGCCGCATGTTGGAACCTCGGGCTTTGCGGCTGAGGGTGTACATTTGAAAGATCAGAAGCAAGGTCCTTGGGTCAAACCATGGCCCTGGTATGGTTTGAAACCTGGTTCTGCACTCATTAGATACGGGCACCAAGCTGACTTTGCCTGCTTCTATAAGATTCATGAACCTCATGTAACATTCTCTGACGTTGTCCATGGCCCAGGGCACTACCAAACCCACCAGCTGCAGCCCAAGGACCAGCAGAGCCTAACCATGAAGGCCATCTCCATAGCACAAGGCCAGTACAAACAGGGGACCCAAACTTCTCAATACCTGAAACACAGTCGCTTGTGACACTTCAGGTGCTTCAGTAGTCCATGGCGAACAGGTTAAGCGGGCCACCACCGCCCTCACCACCCTTCTTGCCAGTGGGCTGCTGGCTGCCCAGCGCCTTCAGCCGGCTGCTCTTGGCACCTCCACTCTGTCAGCACAGCATGCCAATGGTACAATGCGCAAGGGATGTGGGTTGGTGGCTTAGCACAAATCAGGGTTTGGAACAGCCATGAAAGGGGAGGGGCATGGTATGTACATATGTACCATGCACGGTGATGACATCTATGCATACAGACTGCTGTGCAACCCGAGCCATGCGGGCCCCTGATCTCTCACCTTGGCACCACCGCTCTGCCTGCCCTTGCCACCTCCAGCAGCTGACGTGATCTCACCGCCTTTGTTGTTGTCCTTGCTGCTGCCTCCGGCCTGCGTGGCCGTAGCGGCGGGCATGGCGGAGCGCCCCATGCCACTGAACAGCGAGCGGCCGCCTGCACCCCCCGTCATGCCAGATGGTCGTACAGCCGCAGTGTCTGCAACGGCGGCAGGGGCCTGGTCCACCTGCCAGTGACAGATTGTACAAGTGGCGATCACACACATTGAGTGTCTGAGGCGCGTCCAAGCGCAAAACACAAGCCAAGCATGCGATGCTCAGCACCGCACGTCAGCTACACCAAACAGCATTAGGGTGTAAGTTTATAAATCCAGCAAGCACACCTTTTGGCGCTTTGCAGCAGCTCCCATGGGGCCTCGGTACTGCTGTGGTGTGCTGCCCTTGAACAGGCCCCACGCGTTGCCCTCGCTCTCCATGTCGCTGTCGCCAATGTCCGCATATGCCCGGCTGGGGGGTGGAGGTGCGGGCTTGGCAGCAGGTGCCTGCCTGGCTGCATTGGCAGCAGGCCGCGCGAGCTGCGGTGCACAGGAAGCATTGTCAGGCACAGCGCTTGGTTGCACAAACGTGCCGGGTAGCAGCTGCAAAGTGTGCGCAAGCCAAACATGTGTGCATGCCTCACCTTGGATGCGGGGGGTGGCATAAGGCCACGGCGCTTGTTGGCTGCAGGCTTGGGTGCCTGCTCCTCCCCACCGTCACCGTCCATGTGTGGCACTTGAATTGGCTTCTGTGATATGTGTACAGACGGGCGAATGAGCAGCGGTCAGAAGGTATCAGGGAGATGGATGGGCATGGCTGAGTCCATGCTCTGTGTCTCTGTATGGCTTGCTTGGGCAGCAGATTTGCTTACCACTGCAGCAAGTGCAGCAGCATCAGCAGTGCCCTTGGTCTTGGCGTGCCCGTCGGCATCGGGTGCAGGTGTAATGGCAGTGGCGTGCGCATCGTTGGCGGAGTGAGGCAGGGGCCTGCGGTCGGTTGTCATGAAGTGCACAATCACCACGTCAACCAAGGCATGCCGTGCACTCTCTCAGTTGTCAGTGTTGAGACGAAAGACGCAACTGCTCACATTACACAACTCCCAGATGAATGACCAGCGACATGTAGCCAAAGGGTGTGTCAAGCAAACTCACTTGGTAGCCGTGGCCTGCGCAGCGCGCAGCTCCTCCTCGACCTTCGCCAGTGCTGCCTCCACCGTGGCCTGAGCTGCCTCAGCTGCCATGGCGCGTGCGGTAGCTGCCTTAAGGTCAGCCGCCAGTGCAGCCAGCTGAGCCTGCACGTCGACCTGTGTAGCCTCCGCTGCTGTGGCGGCAGCCGCCTGGGCTGCAAGGCTCGCCTCCAGCTGTGCGTGTTGTGCATGTGCAGCCTCCAGCTCCTGGGCCATCTCGGCCACCTTCTCGGTAGCGATCTACGTCCGGGTGGAAGTGGAAGGGCAGAGATGCCTTGCAAGTGCACAAAACGATATGGGCTTGCATCCACCTGCCCAGTGCAAAAACCACAAGCACAAGCACAAGCACAATGCAGTGACGCATTACACAAGCAAGAGCAGCAGCACACCTTGGCCTCCTGCTCCTTGGCAGCCAGGGCCTTCTCAGCAGCAGCACGCTCAGCAGCCGCACGCTGCGTCTCCTCAGCCAGGCGCAGTGTCAGGCCCTTCTCCAGCTTCTCAAGCTGAGCCAGGGCCTCGGACTGTGCCTTGGCCAGCTCTGTTGCATGCTCCCTGGGAGCGTCAAGGATCAGAGCAGCCACAGCACATCTATGGGACAAAGAACATCTTAACAATTACATGTGTTGGAGCACAGTGTAGTACCGTACAATGCAGTACAGTGTGCATGCAGTATGGTACAGCACACACAGTACAGAACAGTCCCCTACAGTACAGTACAGTACAGTACAGTACAAGTGTCGCAGTACAGAACAGTATAGCACGGGACAGTATGAGTATAGCAGTACAGCACAGTACAAGAGCCAGGCTCACTTCTCCTTCATAGCGCGCTCCTTGGTGTGCTGCTCTAGCAGTGCCTTGACCGCCTTGGCCGTCTCAGCGGCAGCCTCGGCCTCGAGCTCAGCACGCAGGCCCTACATGAGCCCAGGCGGGGCGCGACTACTCCTCATATCAAGCATCAAAGTGTCGCTAAATTGTGGAGCAGTACAGCAGAGCAGCAGTCAGCAGTACAACGCGTGCAGACAGCATGTGCGCATGCTGCGCACCTTGGCTGACAAAGACGCCTGTGCCTGTGCGGCCTTGACCTTGGCCTCAGCCTCCTTTATAGCCTCCGCCTTTGCAGCCCGCTCCTTCTCCAGAGCTGCCTGTGTGTCAGCAGCTGCCTGCTCAGCCGCCTTGGCGACATCCTGCAGCTTCTTGAGCTCATTGGTGGCCTGCAAGGTGGAGGCGGTCGTGGAACCCTTGGAAGCATGAAAGCAGCAGGGGTTGGAGGGTACGTGGTGCTCATGCTCTGCTTCAGACTGGGGATATGCTGTGACATCCTGGCACTGCATGACACGCATGTGGCGCAGGTACTCCTTGCAGCTGTGGAGTTTGCCTCTCTGCTGGCAGCTCTGACGCTCCCACTTTTGGCGCCTGTGCACCCACCTTGGTGAGATCGGCATCCGCCTTCTTCTTGGCCGCATCCAGCGCCTTCTGTGCCTGCTTGCTGTTCGCCTCCACTGCCTTCTGCACCCGTGCCTCCACTTGCTGCTTGCTCTGCACGTGTAGACCAAGCGCATGCAGGTAGGGAGAAGGTTTAGCTGCAATCCATGGCATCGACCAAAGGATCCAGCCGCCATGTGGCAAGTGCCCATGCTGCATCTAAGCTGCCACTCCAGAACATACCAGGGCACCAGATGCAGCCGCCGCCTCCAGAGCCTTCTTGTTCTCCTCCTCGCGCTGCACGGACGCAAGGTGAGCCTCCTGCAGTGACTCCTTCAGCCCCTCAACCTGCCGCTCGGCCTCAGCCAGCTTGGTCTTGAGCTCCTCCTGTGATCAGTTACAGACCACACATTCAAATGTCACTTGGGCCAGAACAATCACACAGCACATCGGCCAGCTTCAGCAGGCATCTCCGTGCTGTCCGCCACACCTGCTGTGCAGTTGCCTCTGCTGCTGCTTCAGCAGCAGCCACACGTGCCGCCTCTGCCTGGGCCTCAAGCGCAGTGATCTGCTCACACTGAGCCGCAACCTTGGACACCAGCTCACCCTGAAGCATTTGCAGTTTGGAGATTAGATGGGTGATGAATGAATGCCTTGTCAGCTTTGTTTCAGATGCCAGCAGCCACGCAGAAAGCGTGCACCATGTTGAATAATCACCAGATTGGTTGCTGATGTACCACCCTTTCCTTGCCCGGCTTACCACTGCCGCAGCACGCTCAGTCTCCTTGGATATGAGTGTGGCCTGGTGCTCCTCGCGCTCCTTCGCAGCGCGCTCCTGTTGTGCATGTCAGAGCGGCACGCTAGGGCAGTGAGTAAGCATCACACCGTAGCGTAATCATGTGCGAGCAGTTGTGTGACTGCACGCTCAGCTTTGAACTGCAGCCCCACAACTCAAATTAAGTGCAGCCCCGTCCCTCAGCCCAAACAACCAGCGCACACCTCGCTCTGGATCTTAGCCATCTCCATGGCCTTGAGCTGCGCACTGAGGTCTGCGTACTGGGCAGTGGACTGCTGCAGCTTGGCCTCGGCCTGGGGGCAGTAGTAGTGCAGGCCACACAAGTTCACATACAGGTTCACTGCACCAGATAGTCAATCAAGCAACGGCTGTGTACCACGCAATTGATTTGCTCTGCAGCATCTCCACAGCTCAGGTAATGATCAGCAACAGAGGATATCTGATCAATGTACCTCAGCAAGTGCAGCGGCAAGGTTCGATGCCTTGTCATTTGCTGCAGCCAGCTTCGCTTGCAGCTGCTTGACCTCAGAAGCCATCTCAGAGCCTTGCACCTTGAGCGCCATGTTCTCGTCCACGCGTGCCTGCACGTGTAATCCATGAGTTTGCAGCAGGACCAGACTAAACTAGGCAAGGCTGACTGGCAGGGGCCATAGTGCATGATTTTGATGGGCACGCAACATGACGTGCAACACACAGCTATATCGCACCTTGAGGTCTGAACGCAGCCCCTCCACCTCAGCCCCCTTCGCGTGTAGCGCTGCCACCGTGTGCTGCTGCTCAGCCTTTGCGGCATCCACCAGCCGCTGTGTGCTGGACACCTCAGCATGCAGCCGAAACAGCTCGCCATTGAGCCTGCAGGTATGCATGTAAACAACAGCAGCGATCTAGTGCTTATGTTTAGATAACGACTGTCGGGCTCCGGCATGCAGACACATCTGTGAAACGCCGTGTTATTGTTATTATTATTATTATTATTATTATTATTATTATTATTATTATTATTATTATTATTATTATTATTATTATTATTATTATTATTATTATTATTATTATTATTATTACTATTATTATTATTATTATTATTATTATTATTATTATTATTATTATTAACAGCAGCGATCCTCAATGATCTACACTGATGATGCGAAGTATGTCAAGCTTGCAGAGATCACGCATTCCTCTGTCGCCTGGGTGCCTGGCATGACTGCTTGCACACCTGCTCTCCACCTCAGACCGTGCATTGGCCACCTCAGCTGTCAGGCGCGACTCAGCACTCGCAGCGTCGCGCTTGGCCTGCAGCATCTCAGCCTCGAGGCTGGACTGCTTAACGCGCAGTGTGCTCAGCTCGTTCCTCTGCACACAACAGGTTCAGTACAAGATCAAAACTGTCATGATGGGCAGCTGGGAATCAGGATGTACTGCACAATCATGCATTTGGCTGGCAGAAGGGTGAGCAAGCATGTAGGGGGGCTGTGCGCACGCACCAGGTGCTCGCCTTCCTTCTGGGAACGCTCGAGTGCAGCTCGCAAAGAGTTCTCACGCTCATCGATCGTAGCCAGGCGGGTCTGTGCCTCCACCGTGCGGTCATTCACTGCACGATCGCACAAGAGGTGATGGTGCATGGGTCAGGTAGGTGCGCCCAGCCGGTGTGGAGATCAGGTGAAAACACCTGGCTGGCAGGATTGAGGTGCAAGATCGTATCTGCAGGATCGATGATGTACAAGCAGTACAGTGAACCCACCAGCAGCGAACTTGGCCTGCAGCTCCTCCTTCTCCGCGACCAGCGTGGCGTACTGGGCAGACAGACTCTGCAGGTGCAGTGCATGCATGTGTGATGACCAGCAATTCACTTAGTGAGCGGGTAGTGCAAGCACCAGCAGCATGTGATCTGCAGAGGGGTCATCCGAGCAGGCATAGCGCACCTCCAGCTCCTGGCGCTGGGCCAGGTGTATCTCTTTCAGCCGCGTCTCCTCCAGCTTGGCTACAGGCAGCAGCAGGCCACACGCTGAAACTTACAGCAGAACACCCTGCATCAGATCCTGCAGAAAGCGGTGTGCAACCAGCCCGCAGGTCAGCCCAGGTGCTTACTTGTTTCCAGCTCGTTGCTGGAGTGCGTGATTGTCTGCATCAGGGTCTCGTGCATGTGCACCACCTGGCAGACCTTGTGGTACAGCTCACGCACGCGCTCCTCACCTGCATGCACATGCCAAACAAGGGGCTGGGATCAAAATCGAAGGGTGCAGGGGTCACCTATGCACGAGACAGGTGCCGACAGCTGACTTGCTAGCCCTGGCCCGTGCCGCCCTCTTACTCTGCTGCAGCTTGGCTACGAGGGTGCTGTTGTCCTGAGACTGCTGGGTTGCTGTCTTGGTCAAACGCTCCACCTCCTGGGTCTTGGACCGCAGCTGGTTGGCCAGATCATCCTTCATCTTCTGCTCTGCACGCTGTGCCTGCAGCATGCGGTCTGCATGAATGCCAGCAGAGGGGGCAAGGTCGACAGATCACCGCACACAAGGTCTTTGCGCGCCAAGTGCAGCCCCAGCGCAGGCACATTCAAACAACTCAGGGCGCGCACCAGCCTGCTCCTTTAGGCTCTGGATGCTGCTGCTGCCAGTCAGTTGTATTGAGTCAATGCTGCTGGCTGATGGGGCCACCTGCTGCCTGAAGCCCACAGCAGGGGCGCTCATCTGTGGCTGTGGGCGCAGCATCTGGGGAGCTGCAACCTGCTGCTGTGGCTGCATGACATGGGGACGAGGGGGCCGCCCCTGCGGCATCTGCATCTGCATTTTGATGCACTGCTCTCAGGAAGGCTGCAGCTTCGTGCGCAAGGTCGCACCAAAGCACAGGCCGTGCACGTGCGACAAGACTTTGTGGTAAGCTGAATTGCACACAACACAGCAGGGTTGTCAGTTCTGGGCACCACACAACGGGCTCGTCAATCCAAGGTGCAGCAATGTTATCAAAGCTGTGTACATTTCCAACTCTACGAGTTCGATGTTCGGCGATGAGGGTTTTGAGCAAGGGTTTTGGCGCTCAGGATTTCAGATCAGTTCTAGATGCACACTGTGCGGATGTCCGGCTGGCTGCAGATCACACCATGCAGCGATCGTCAGCCCGCACGCGCCAGCACGTACGATGATGAGCTGATGCATGCGTGAACTATGAAGACGCGTCGTATTGCAATCTCTTGGGTTCTGGAGAGCTTTAGTGTTGGCCGACTTGCCCAGCCCCAGGTGATCGTCACCACTGCTACAGCTTGACGCTTTGCTTTTCAGCTGGGTGTGTGCTTGTATGTGCATCGTGGATGTGTGGAGCATCTGTTGAACAACTGCCCACGCCATTACGTACCGCATGCATGCTCCGGCGTGCTGGGATGTGCATGCAGGGGTGCGGCTTACATGGCTGGTTTGCCAGCATGCCGCAGCGATGCTGCCAGGAAGCTGCAGCAGACCCCAGCACATCGTTTGCTTACCCATGCATCATGCAGCTCCGTGCGCTCAGCAGTCTCAGTCAACCCGCAAGTGCCATACGCGGTAATGAACCGGACGCTGCACAGAATCCAGAACACAGCATCGCGGCAGGCATCGCAGCGAGTGCCAGCACCCAACAGAGCATGTTGAGGGTCACACCAAAAACCATTAAGGCCGCAGCGCTCCGCAGCATACCGCTGGTCACACTGCCGCCCGCAGTGCATGATGTGCTGCAGAAGCGGCTGGATGGTGGGTGCCAGGCTGTGCCCCGCTTCTCACCATGTGATGAGCTGGGATCGCTGCAGAGTGTGCATGCTGATCAGGCGTCTTGAGGCCTTGGGGTGGTCTGGTATCTGTCTGTGCATGGCAGTGCATGTTTTGTTTGCCTTCCACGATGCCTGCAGACTCGGGCGCCACCACCAAGGAGCTGCGCATCATGGCAGATCTACTGGACAGCAAGCGTGCAGAGCTTCAGAAAGCCCGCCCTCAGCTGGAGGCAAAGGTCAGGCAGGTGGAGGAGACCCGCCACATGCGCACAGCAGATGGGCGGCTGTCCGTGCAGGCACTGCGTGAGGCTGAGTTTGCATCTGGCCGCGAGGATTATGTGCGCATGAACGATGCGGTCTACAACGCACTGCTTGGGCTGCCCCCACCCCTGAGCAGCCCCAAGGCGCAGACACGGGTGCGCGCAGCGCCTCATGAAGAGGGCAGTATGCACACGCGATGGCTGCAGTACGATGAACAGCTGACGCTAGGCAACATCGCCACAGCTGCGCCCACGTACTACGCCACTGCTGTGCGAGTGCTGTCAGAGCTGGCACGCATTGACCCATCCTTTCGCCCCCGGCGTGTTTTAGACTATGGGGCAGGCTATGGGGCGGCCCTGATGGCTGCACAGCAGGCGTGGCCCGAGGCGATCGACAGCATTGTTGCTGTGGAGCCATGCTCCCACATGTCAGACGTGGGCATCGCCTGCCAGGCTGCCCTGATCCATGATAAATCTGCAGCTGACACAAGTGTTGCTGGCTCAGCTGCGGTCGGCACACGCGGCAGCAACTCGGGTGCAAAGCGTGGCAGCATGCAGTCTGCGCGCAGCCTCATGTCTAGAGGCAGAGACAGCAGATCTCTGGAAGATCGTGGCGCAGCACCCTCCTTGCCTGGGCCATCAGACATGGGTCCACCTCGAGTGACCTGGGTGCAATCGCTGCCGGAGCTGATGCGCCCAGGCAGCACGTCCAAGCACTACGATCTGGTCATCTGCTCACATCTGCTAGATGACATGGAGTCTCAAAAGGATCATCTGCGCCTGGTCAAAGCGCTGTGGAGTAAGTTATCACAGTTATCAACTATTTGAGCAGGGCGCAGGGTTGACTTTGGGGTTAACTTTAGGGCTATCGTGTGGCTTTCAGGGTTGCCCCTAGCAGCGTGCATTTGTATGCCTGGTAGCTGGCACCAACTTGTGCAACTCATCTGGTTGCTGCTGCAAGTATCATGTGGTGTCTAATCTAGTCATTGCATTATCACTGCCATGCACAGAAGTGACAGCAGGCGTGCTGGTGGTCATTGAGCGCGGGAGCCTGCAGGGCTATCAAGCTGTGGCCCGTGCGCGCAAGGCAGTGCTCAGCCAGGAGGAGCGCCGCGCGCAGAAGACGAGGGGTGACAACACAAGCACAGGCACATCTGATGGGGCCCATGCAATTGCGCCCTGCACGCATGATGGCGTCTGCCCACTGACAGTAGGTGGAGCTTGTGTTGCTTTGGTTTGCTTGATCTGCTTGATCTTGGGGGCTTTGGCATTGCACATCACGACGTTAGGCAGAGCCGCTTGCTCCCATGGTTCTACATTGCGCTGCCTCAGCGGTCTACTTCCCCCACAGTCTCACTTGCAGGCATCTTGGTTTGGCCGTGTCTTGCAGGACTATTGGGAGGGTGAGAGGCGTGATGGGAAGCGTGTGTGGTGTCGGTTTGAGCAGCGCGTGCAGCTGCCTGGGTTTGCACGCAAGCTGCTCGACAGAGGCAACCAACAGGGCCCAGAGAATTGCATGGAAACATACAGCTATGTTGCACTGCGCAGAGGTCCTCGGCCCCAGGTGCCAGTGCTACCTACTGCTTTGGAGGCACAACCAGCTGACCAGCTGCAGGCGCCTGATTCTCCCAAGGGTATTGCCACATATTTCCTGCCTGAATCTGTCATCAAGCGGCAGGTTGCCCTCAACAGGTGCGTGGCTGTGGCTGTGTGATGGTGGCGGTTGTGTTTCTTGCTGTCACTGCTGCTGCAGCTGTGGGCTGTGGGCTGCATGCTGAAGGCTGTGGCCTACTGTCCTTGATATGCTGGCTCTGGCTCTGGTTCTGACACATTGGAATTGGTTTTAGAGGCTCTGGGAACGAGCGCGACGCAACTGCCCATTGATCTTTGCCTGCCTACTGTACGGCATGGCTGCAGGGCCAAGGCGGGCAAGGGCGCACAGATGCTGGGCGCAGCGCTGATTGGGCCAAACACTGGACATGAGCAGGTGGACGAAGGGCAGGTTGATGAACAGATAGACGAGCCAGGGCTTGATGCTTCAAGCGCCGTGCAGCTGCGCAGCCTAGCACAGACTGCGCCTTCGTCAGCGCCACCAGCCCCATTAGGCAGGCAGGCCTTGTTCAAGGACGCATCAACTCAGCCTGGGCCCAGCAGCAGGGACGCAGCACCAACTGATGTACAGGCTCAGCAGCCGCTGGCTCAGGGGGCAGCACCTGGCGCTGCAAGCTCTGCACCCCTGACAGCATTTGAGCAGCAGCACCCTGCATACGCGCGTGGGCTGCTGGACAGCTTGCTCCGCTTGGAACTGCACGGCAGGGATTGGAAGGCGTCTGTAGGTGCAGGCAGCGGTACCTCATCCCCCAGCCCATCACCCTCCAACACAGTTTCCTCTCAGTCAGCTACAGTAGCCAGCAATCAGGCAGCTGCAAGGGCTGCATGGCTTGAGGCTGGTGGTGCGCGTGCTGGCGAAGCATCAGTCACGGCCTCCTCGCTCTCCTCTTCAGAATCACCAGATGAGGAGGGCGTGGACGAAGGCTTGGGGCTTGGCAGCAGTTACCATGACGCTGAGGCTGTGCGTGCCAGCACAGGTGACTACACAGGGGCGGAGCGTGTTGCAGCCATCGTGGACCTCCTAGTGGAGGGCTGCGGTTTCACTGAGCGTGGGTCAGCCATGCAGGCGGCGCTACGGGGGCAGGTCGACACAGGGGGCAACATCACAGTCACCCGTGACCGGGGCGAGTCCGTCTCCGAAACCAGGGGCGTGGCTGTGCAGGCTTCCGAGGCGGCCAGCCTGCAGCAGGTCACACGGAGTGCCACAGAGTGGGGCCGCGTGGTGCGGCCCCCCCGGTACGCTGAGCCAGCCGCCCGGCGTGTGACGCTGTGGCTGTGTGCTCCTGAGAAGGACCCCCGGGTACAGCTCAGGCTGGCTCAGAAGCAGGGCATTGCCGACAGCAGCCTGCCGCCCACTGGCCGGCTGGTGCAAGAGGTGAGAGACAGCAAGGGGTGGTGGTGCCTTACGATGTGAAGCACCCCATTGTTTGCTATCAAACATGTTGGGTGCCTGCCCAGGTGTCTACTGTTGTGTCGAAGTGTGGCATTCTTGTGTACTGGTGAGACCTTGCTCCTGGGTCATGTGGGGGCTGGACCGCCTGCTGGCATTCTTGATACCATTCACCATACCAATAGACGGCATTACAAGCACGGTGCTGACATGCTGTGCTGTGCCCGCCTGCCTTGCCTGCTTGCACGCTGCAGGTTGTCCGCAAAAACCCCAAGCGTATCACAGCGTACAGCCCCTTCACGTACAGCCTGGCAAGAGACGTGAGGCTCGGGGACTTGTATCCGCTAGCCTACATCCTGGACCGTTCCAAGCACCCCATCCCCAAGAAGGCTCGGAAAGCACTTGAGAAGCTCAAGTCAGGCAAATGATGGCAATTGATGGCAGCAGGGGCGAGAGCGGGAGATGCATGTGCAGTCAAGAGCATGGACATGTAACTGGCAATGCCCCAGAGGGCGCTGATCACATCACAAAGCCGGTCACTGGTCAACCTCAGTCAAACTTCTCAGTCACTCTAGAAAGCCTTTCACATACCTACACCACGCTTGGCCTGCAGAAAGATCCAGGTGCTCTTGGGTTGAAAACTGTACGTCAACAGCAGGCGATCGACTGGGATCGCGACCCGCGGCTCGTTCAAGGAATGGGTGCCAGCGAAAACCCCACAGTTGTCGACACGCAATTTGAGGAGTTTATCAAAGCAATTGAGGATGAAAGGGAGAGCATGCCCCCTGAGGCCCTCGTCCAGATCGTATCCGCAATGAAGAAGCGATATGCGGAGCCACCCGTGCAGGCACTGGAGGCGTGTCTGGGGCGCGGGGTCAGCGTGGCCAAGGTTCGAAGCGGTCCATGCACTTCGTATCATGCATGGAGACCCTAAGTACCTGCGCTGGCATGCATGCCATACTTTGTGCGGCGGAGGTGCCCCTGCCATGGCAGCCGCACAGCGCCTCACCCCGTCCATCTCGCCCCCTGGGACACACTCTTGGCGTGCATGTGCAACACAGGCACGTGAACTACTGTTCTACCCGGACGATGAGGGTATGGGCCTGTACCCGCAACTACTGGCCAGCGCGCCCCCAGGTAGGCCAATGCACAGACGCAGCAATGTACAGCACAGCAGTACAACTGTTTACCTTGCAAGTTCGATCCGATTCCGGCTCACAATGGCCCGACTGGTGATTTGTGCGCTCCACAGGCGCGCTAGACAGCCACCCACAGGCCAAGATGCAGGTGCTGGGCATGACTGCGCTGTACCTGGTGCACGGCCGGATCTGGAGCCGAGTGCGGCCGTTCATCGAGGGGGGCGGCCTCATGTGGGTGATGCTGCTGGCGCAACGATGCGTGCGGACAATGATATTCTCAAAACCCTGAACCATGAACCTTCACGCCCTGACAACTAAGCCCCCACTGTGAACTTTTGCAGGAACTTTGGGGGGTGTAGGACCGGAGCCTGGTAGATCTGCTGCCCCACCCCAACTTCTAGTCTCGACCTCTGAACCCTGCTCCGCAGTATCCATAAAGCGCCATAAAGCTCATGAATGTTTATGTGTTTTTCAACTCAATCTCCTGCGGCTGGGCTGTGTGCAGGAGCCTGGTGGATCTGCTGCCCCACTCCAACCTGTACCTCGCGTCCCAGGCAATACAGTGCCTGTTACACATCACGGATGAGGAGCTGTACCCATGGCACGACGCGCCCGCCCTGTCAGACGGACGGTGCGCCTGGGGGCATGGGCTCCCTCATCAAGGGCTGCGGGCCCAGGCTTTGGAGGTTCCAGGGTGCAGGGTTTGCATACTGTAGGGTTCCTTTGGCCCTGAAAATTATTGGCAAGGTGCTTTACTCGTGGCATCACGCACTCGTTGTACTGGGTGGGTTATCGTCATGAATTACGGTGTCATGATTACCACCAATCCCCTTTACTTCCCCAACCTCTGTCAGCTGTCACCTACCACCCCTGGCCACGCACGCCACTCTGCAGGCACCCGCGTTTCGGGCCCGAGGCCCCTGTATGGCGCGCGATGTTTGAGCTGTGCCACGCCCCCCTCATGCCCCGCCTGCTGGCTCACCAGAACCCGGACACCTTCCCTGGTTCAGGCCTCATGGCCCTCCGGCTGCTCGCCTTTTTTGCATCATGGCTCCGATACCACTTTGCACCCGGCCGTGTCCTGCGGCTGAGTGGGGGGCTGCTGGAGTTGCTGCAAGAGTGGGCGGGGCGCGCGGGGGCGGGGGAGGAGGAGCGTGCTCTGGCGCAGCAGCTGTACGACGACTTCAGCAGGTACGTGTTTTTCTGTTTTTCAAGGCTGTGTTTTTCCAGGCCTCGTAATGCGCAAGTGGGCCTTCTGCTTGACTGCTGCTTTCCTATCGTTTGGCTGCTCAGACAGGGCAATGCTGTATGTGGGGTTTGCTCCTGAGCAGTGTATCAGGGCGCTTGCATACGCATGCGTGCCCATGCACCCACTGTGCCCATAATGATGTCCATGTGCCCAATGGACTCATGCGCCCATGCGGCCATGTGCAGGTTCCCGCCCGCGGACGCGCCCACCGCGCCCCAGCTGGGGGCCGGCAGCGGGGACGCGGGCGATGCCACGACGCTGCGCATGGGGGAGGAGGGCGGGGGGCAAGGCGCGGAGGCGCAGGTAGGGCTGCCGGGGTGGGGGCTGGTGGGATTGGGTGGGATGATTGCGGTGGGCAGGGTGGCGGTGGGTGCGGTGGGCAGGGTAAGGTGCACAGGGGCTGGTGGGGCTGGTGGCGCTGATGGCGCTGGTGTCTGACATGAATGGATCGCATTGTAAGACTTAATTTACTTCGGATTCGACCGGGGAGTTGACTGCAGGTGGTGTTTGACCGGAGCGTGGTCAACTTGGCCACGAGTGAGCCGAGTGAGGCGGATGTGCTCAAGGGGCTGGGCAATGACGCATACCGCAGGGGGGACTACTCTGCGGTACGTGCTGCTTTTGTGTGCTGGTTGCATGCTTTCAATGCGCAGCGTTTTGACCGCTGCATGGTGGTGGGGTGTGTGTGGGGTGTGGGGTGGGGGAAGGGGGCTGGTCCTGGATCTGAGACGGGCTGGGCTGGCTTGAAAATTCTCAAAGCTGGAGCAATCTGCTGCTGGGTCAGTGCGCACTGCTGAGATCTTGTTGGGTATACAAGCTTTTATTGGGTGGTACCGGTATTAAAAACTTTTGTACCGGTATAAAAGTGGTTATTGGGTGACGTATTCTGCCTGTGCCTTTCCTCTGCCCTTCCTGCTCCGCCTGCCCAGCACCCTCGTGCCCCTCCTGTCTCCATGCCCACCACCCTCAACCGTCCTCGAAATGATCACGGAGTGCCTCACGTGCCTGCGTACTGCCTGCACTTTGACGTATGTGAGCAGGCGATTAAGCACTACAGTGCGGCGCTGGACGTACCTGTGCCTGCTGGGGAGTTACTGAGTGAGGGGCCCAGGCGAGCGGTCACTCTTACCAACCGTGCGGCAGCCTACCTTGCGCGCGCCGCCATGGGGGGCGGCAGGCCGGGTGCGTGCTTGCATGCGACATGCGTGCTTGCATGCCGCTGGCCCTGACATGCTGCTGCTGACAAACCTGTACCCTGCACTGCCCCCTCGTAGCCGCAGTAGTAGACAGCAACGCATATGCCAGCAGCTCGATGTCTATCGCCTTCTTCTTGAGCCCTATCCTCTCTGATGTCCTGATGAGCCCTACCCCTGCAGTCTGTGAACTGCACTCTGTAAACTGCTCTCTAGGAACTGTCCTGCGTGATCTGGCCTCACCTGTACAGGAGAGAGTGATGATGTGGGACATTTAGAGGGGCGGCTGCTGGGCCCGGAGGACCAGGGCGGGGAGCGCGGCGTGCTGGGGCGGCACTACGACGCGGCCCTGATGGACGCGCAGGTGAGAGCACGATGTACTGCTGCTGTGCAAATGTACTGCTGCTATGCGCAGTACTGATGCTGCACGCATACTGCGGGTTGCGCGCGCGTGTGCCCGACCTGTGTTCTGTGTTTGTGTGTCGTGGGTGCTTGGGGTGCTGGTGTTCATGTGTTGTTGTTGTTGTTGTTCTGTGAGGCCTGAGGCAGGGAGGGGCCGCTGATGGTGCAGACGATCATGTGTCACCACATGCTCGTACTCACGCACCCGCGTGAGCACTTGCATTACTCTTGTGTGCAGGTTGTTGCACTCACTATGACCCTGAAGTCACACTTATTATGTGCACCCTCACACATGTACCACCCTTGTGTCACACGCATGTGCCCCACCAACAGGGCGCCATCGATCTGGACCCCTCGTACCCCAAGGCCCACCTTCGCAAGGCGCAGGCGCTGCAGGGGCTAGGCCGGACTGCAGACGCGCTCGAGGCGGCACGGCGTGCAGCCCACGCCGCGATTGGGGCCGCCGCCACGGCACCCTCTGCTTCGAGCAAGGCTGCTGTGGCAGCACGGGCAGTGGAAGAGGAAGCACGGGCACTGCAGCGCCGGTTGGAAGGGGTGCTGCTGAGGGGCAGTGGCAGCACTCCTACAACACCCACCACCGCGACAGCCTCTGCTCCCACAGCCACCACCAACGACACCAACACCACCACCACTGCTCCCCCCAAAGCACCCCTGATTCAGGAAGTTGCCAAGGCCCCAGCGCCCACAACCATGGCTTCCACTGCCAAGCCACCTCTGATTCAGGAGGTTGCGCAGTCCCGAGCTGTGGCAGCCAGCACACAGCATGGCACAGCAGTAGCGGCAGTGAGGCAGGATGGGGCAGGGGATTCAGGGGAAAGGCAGGTGCAGGCGCAGGGGCATGAGCAGGGGGAGGGACAGGGGCACGAGGGAGGGTATGACCTGGATGGTATGGATTGAGACATGAAAGTATGACTTGGTATGGCCTGGCGAGCATGGATTGAAACGTGTGAGGGTATGGAGGCATGAAAGTATGACCTGTCGGTTTATGGATGAGGGGCCCTTAGCAGCAGCTGCTGCACGTGAGAATGTGAGGTTGCCGTAATTGAGAAGCTGTGAGACGGAGTGTGCTCTGATCCAGTCAGAGTGTGATCTGTGCGACTGTAGTCAGATCTGTAGTAGATCTGTAGTATGGTATCACATCACAGTATCAGTTGTGATCTCTCAACTTATGGCCAGACCTAGGGACCTGGGCTGAAGGCTAGCTGGCAGTAGTCGGGCTTGAGTGCAAGCGATCAAGTAGCGGCTAGTGTTGTGGAATTACATTTTTTTCCGATTTTGTGAAGAGGCACAGAAGCAACGGATCAGTGAATTGCAGAGAATCAGTGAAGCGCAAAATCCCGAACAAACGCGCCAACAGGTCAAGCCAAGTTCAAGGTTCATGTTACACTCTCCTGCGTGGATTCACAGTGTGTAAACGTCCATGGCATACGTTCCTGAAGACTTGTATTAATGGCTGCTTTCATTACTTAAACTTAACAAAGCCAACTTAAATACTGCCCGCATAACATGATCTATATCTGCTGCATGAGATGTAGAGCGACACTGCCTACTTGGGCACACTCTTGGCTGCTGCAGCGGTGGCTGCTGCCGCCGCCGCCCCAGCCGCAGGCGCTGCTGCAACTGCCCCTCCAGCCGTGGCGGTCTGCACAGCACTTGCCACAGGCGCTGCTGCCTTGGCGGCTGCTGCTGCGCCCGCTCGCGCGGTTGCAAAGGTCCTGTGGCCCAGGAACGCCATGCCCACGGAAAACATGACCTGCAATGTGCAAGTCATATCAGGGGGGAGGGGATTTTGCAATTTTGGACCAGGGCAGGAAATCTTGGGACCCCCCTACACCCCCAAACCATGGTCCCACTTGAGTTACACTTCTGATTTGAGTACCCGGTCAATAGGTGTATCAGCCTTCCTCAAGTTGTCATGTCAGCCGCCAAGCCGCTGAGGAGCTACATGCCTTGACACCATGCGCCACCGTGCCACCATGCGCCCCCATGCACCGCATACGTCAGCCATGAGGGCTCTGTGCCCGAAACGTAAGGGTGCCGGGGTCAATGAGGTGGTTTTTAGATTCGTTTTGACGAGCTGTACACGGTGGTATCCTCAGCGCGTCCAAATTCACAGAATTTGATGAGAAAACAAGGAAAATGAGGTCACCCAAAAATCCTGGGACCGCCCCAGGGGACCCCCCCAGCCCCCCTCCACCCTGGGTGCACCAACTTGGACCAAAAATGGTTCGTTTTTCAAATCGCTATATGCTGTTTCAGATTGGGTATGCCAAGGTAGGGGTTCCCAGCTATGTTCCAATTTTGCAAAATCCCCCCCCCCTGGTCATATGTATAATATAAATATAATATATTACAGGAGACGAGTCACAGATCGTGTCAATGATGCCATGACCTAATCCACTGCACACCCTGTGGATTACCTTGGAACTGACTCTGAATACAAACCCTACAGCTTCGCACCCTGGGTACACAAAACCCAGGCTTGAACCTGACCTTGAACCTTCACACAGGGTATGAAGTAGTGTAGACTATGAGCTCAAATACAACTGAGCTCCAGACCTAAGCCTGGACCCGAGTGCTTACCTCCAGCATGTATGGGGGTGCTTGCACGGCCACCTGGCTGCCTGTGAAGGATCCCAAGGCGGAGCCAGCCACCAAGGTGGCAGCCATGCGCCAGTCAATGTTGCCCAGCCTGCATGCATGCGGAGTGCATGCAGCGCAGATCATCAACGCGTGCATGCAGCGCATGGCGCATCGCCGTGTCGTGTGGGTAGGACGTGTGCCAGCGCAGGCAAGCAGCAATCAGAGTTCAGAGTTGCAGGGCTCACAAGTTGCAAGAGACCCTGAGCCTGAGCTTGGAGGCATGAAGGCAGAGTGGTGCCGCAGCATGGCGGTTGACAGGCAAGGAAAGCACTGGCAGGCTGCTGCCGGCCCGCCAGAAGCTGCATCTGTGACCGTGCATGAGGCCCAGCAGGGGGCAGCTGTGGCCAGGCAGTGGCAGGTGGGATCACGGTCATCAGCACACCATCACCCACCGGGCGTGCTGCCCCAGGGCTGCGAGTGACGGCACCACCATGGCCGCCAGGCTCGTGCCAACCACATGCGTCTGAGGCATGCCTGTCAGCAGCGCCAGCAGCGGCGTCACAATTGTACCGCCTCCGATACCAAGCAGGCCTGACGCAAAGCCAGCCACGCAACCCAGCGCCACCAGCACGCCATCAGCAGCCGTCAGCGGCCGAAGCGATGCGAGGGTGGGTGCACCGCCTGTACTGCCTGTGGTACCAGCTGTACTGCCTGCGGTACTGCCTGTAATGCTGACTGTACTGCTGCCAACAGAGGCACTACCAGCAGGAGCCCCAGCAACAGCGAATACCGATGTAACGCTGCTTGTGCCGGTGCCGCCGCTGGAGCTGTTACTGGTGCTGTCCACGACCGTGCCACCTGCTGTACTGACTGTGCCGCCGGCCTGCTGGCTGATACGGTGGAATGCGTACGCCTTGAGCGGTACAAGTACCGCCACAAAGTACAGCCAGTAACCCATGATGGAGCGCAGCTTGGCGCAGTTGAACAGCTGAGTGGCGCGCGCGCCCAGGGGGGCAAACAAAAGTGCTGATGACGCGATCAGGCCGGCAGACACGGGGTCCATGCATCCTGCACGTATGAATATGTATATATATGTATATGAGTATGTATATGAATACGGTATGTATATGTATGTATATGTGTATAATTGCATGTGGGAAACAGATGTCGAGATGCTGTAGGACAGGTGATGGTCCACGGCAGGCTTCCAGTGCCAGGGTTGCAGGCTCAGAGTTGCAGGTGCCAGGTTCGAGGTTTGGACCCCAACATCCAAGGTTAAGGACCAGGTCGAAGATGTACAGGGCTGCCAGCAACCCTGATTTGTGGTCAGGGTCAGGGGGTCGGGGACTGGAACAGGGACAGGGGCAGGGAAAGGTACTGCAGTCTCTGCACCTGTGGACCAGAACACGTAACCGGAGGCGCTGCCTGTCGCGATGACGGCCGCGAGGGATGTGCCGCTTATGACACGCTGCGGCAGCGCCCTGCAGGCCAACAGGCAGACAGCCAACAGGATGCGTGGTGAGTGCATCCAGCCAATCCAGTCAACAATAAGGGGGGGAGGGGGAGAGAGGGAGAGTGGGGGAGAGAGGGTGACGGAGACAGAGGGAGGGGGGAAGATGGCGACGGAAAAAGGGAGAGAGAGGTGGAAGATGGCGACGGAACGAGAGAGGTGGGAGATGGCGACGGAGAGAGCGACAGAGGGAAAGCGAGTCCCTGCCCATGTCTGACCCCTGTAGGCCAGGCCCAAGCACACCTCGCTCACCTGCACGCGTTGGCGATGACCGGCGAGATGAGCACGCCACCCCCCACACCCACAAAGCTGCCAAACAGCCCCGCCAAGCCCCCCACCCACAGGCCCATGCGCTGCGCTTTGGTCCGGACTGCCGGGTCCACGCCCACTAGGCTCGAGCCCGCGCGTACGCTCCCGCCCATTCTTGCTGCTGGCCCCTGCAGCAGCGCACGGCCTCCTGCACTTGTTGCCTGTGCAGGCAGCAGCGCAGCCAGGCCCGCCCGGCCGCCGCCGGCCGCTGCCAACGCTACCACCCCTCCTGTACACACGTGAGAAGCTGGGAACTGAAGGACTGACGAGCTCGAGCTGCCTGCAGTACGTGTACCGCTTAGGCTGGCACAAGTACCGCTTAGGGCGGTACGTGTGCCTCTGACTGCTGCAGTTGCTATCCCCGCTGATGCGGCAGCGGCTGTGGTGTCAGGAGTGGCTGTAGCCAGCTGGCGCACCAGCCGGCTTGCCACGCTAGCAAGGGTGGAGGACGACGGCATGGTCAGACGAGAACCTCAGCACGGCGCTGTTGCGCATCAAGGTTGGAACCAAGCAGTGGGCTGGTACGGATGCACGATGCCAAGGTTTATCGCCCAGATGCAAACGTTCAAAACCGATATCTGCTGTCGGTGGCTCCTGAGCAGCTACCACCACCAGGCAGTATGGGTTGGCGTGCTGATGTGGCTCAGCGCGTGAGGTCCCGTCTGGTCAGTGCTTGCGGTCAGCCTCAATATGCTTCCAGACGCCTGTGGGTGATCGAATGAGCGGTTGGAATGGCAAGAGTGATCCGATCGAATGAGAGGGTGGTGTCAGGGTGGGGTGAGGGTGCGACATCTCTAGCCATTCCAAGATGCCGTCCGGGGGACATGCCAATGTGCACAGGCCATCTGAATCCGCCTGCTGAAGCATACCAGTAGAGCGACGGGCACATGACAACCTTTCTTTTCTTTTAATCATACGTTCAAACTGTTGTATCGTGCGCCGGTAGGACGTACAGCATGCTCCATCATACGGTTGTATCATACTAAAAATAGTAATAGCAAGGCGTGTCACACATGTGTCTGCATGCCGGTTGTATGATACGCCAGTAGGAAATGAAGTTCCTTCTGGCGTACAATGCAATTGAATGATGGAGCATGCTGGCGCGCTGGCCTGCATGCACAGGCTGCTATGCCACCTTCCCATCCCCCATCCCCAGAGTCCCACAAGCCCCAATCGCTCACCCCTCTTTTCAAACCCAGGGGCTGCCTCGCGCTCCTCCTGCATGCATGCCATCACAGCACATGGGCAGCGAAGTCCACATGCAATGTATGATGCATGGGATGCACGACCACATGCACAGCAGCAAGCAAGCTTCGTTCGTGGTGGTGACGCAAGCACCAGGCATCGGACTGGCAGCTGGTGGATGCAAGACGTACAGCCCTTTCCACCCCTTGACGCGTCCTCATCACAGCTGATCCCAACCTGCCTTGATGTGCCTTGACTTCAGCGGCACAATCGCAATTGGATACAGCGCTGCTGCTATGCCCAGAGCCAAAAACGCCACTGCAATCTTGCCACCTCCACCACCCTGTTGCGGGTTCATTTCATGCTACTCTTGCGAGGCGCAACGTTGATCAGGGTAGGGTTTTTGCACAGTGGGTCGATAAGAACGGTGTCGAGGCAGGACGAAGCCGCGCTTCTTGAACCTGTCTGGACACCGCTCTACTCGAGCATCACTCACGGGATCCCACTCCATCCCAACCGACAACACCACGTTTGTTTGCAGCTGCGCATCAGACAGCCACCATCAGACAGCTTCAGATCTCAATCTCTCCCTTGCCAGTGTTGGTCACAGGTCAACCGCGCAGCCAGCCCATGTCATACACAACACACAACCCCGATCGTCCGCAAGCCTTGCATACACAAGCAGTGCACAAGCTGTGTGCATGCTTGCGTGCAGGCAGCCAGGCCACCCTGATGATAGCCCTGGATCCGACTGACATGCATAATTGCAATGCATACTGTGACACACTGGAACATAGTATACATGCATGCAGGACGGTCCATAGAGAGAGACAGTTGCAGGAGTAGGGTCCATGCCGTTGTAGTGTGCTGGGCGCATGCCATGGGGCGACTGTGGTGGTGGTGGTGCTGCTGCTGCCGCTGCCGATGCGGCTTGAAAGGAAGATGGTGTGAGGAGGCGCACCACAAAACAGCGCTGCAACCCTTCTCAAAGGGTGCAATGTGGGGCTGGGCTGGGGCTGGGGTTGTGTGTTTTTGGCTGCTTAATGCACCTGCCAGCTGCCAACACCAGGCTGGTGTTGGCAGCTGGTAGGGAGGTGGCTTTCCCACGGAACGGGCGTCTCTGCGATGCGGGCGCGCTTGGCGGTCACGAGCATCCGTGCGTGCACATGTGCACTGCGCGAGTTTGTCTGACAAACCCGTACGTGCTGCGCACCAGCAGCGGCGTGTGCCGCTGAAGTAGGCACACGGGCTTGGCGCTTGGAGGCATGTTGGGCGTGGCCTAGTGCCATGTTGATGTGCACAGGGTATGGCCATCATGGGTAGAGCCATCTGTTCAGCATGTTGATGATATGGCCATCACAGGGTAGAGCCATCTGTTCAGCATGTTGATGATGTAAAGTGTCAAGGGTACAGCCTACCAGGCTTGCATGCATGGACCCCCATGGACCCCCATGCGTATGGTGCCGATCCTGCGTATCCAAATTGGGCTTCGAGGTACCTTTCCAACCAGGCTTGCCATGCAGCAGCCCAGCAGTACAGCAAACTGCATGCCTGAGCTGCACAGCCACTTCTGATCTGCTGCATCACCGGCAAAGCCAACCAAGCACCTAATGATGCGTAGGCAGCTGATTTGCTTTGCAGCAACGTGCGTTTTGCAGCCATTTCAGCACGAAAGTCAACTCTGGTCCCAGCAGTCATAGGTTGGGAGCGTGATCCACCATTGCGCCTCCACAGTCCACACAGAACCTTGCAGCACGCCCATGCCCGCACCAGACTTCAATGCCTATCCCTTATTTGGCGTGCATCCAGCAGCAGCTGTGCACTGCACCACAACAGCACGGCCTGGGTTGATAGCTTGCATTGATAGCTCGCAGTGCTCGCACGGCCTGCATTGCCTACCTGCACAGGTTTTCCGCAGCACATTTCCAGCTGTCTGTACCTACAGCTGCGCACGCACCTACAGCAGCGCACAGCTGCGCATCGCAAACCCTGCTCAACCTGGTCAGTGCAGCCTCATGCCCTCCACCCATTCTCTGTTCAACCTTCTACACTGTGCCTGCAGTCTGTGCTATGCATCAGCTAATGACACTTGCCTTCACGCAATGCAGTCCCACTCAGCGCAGGTCATCATTCCGTGGCTCAAGGGCTTATCTTTCAACGGTTCATGGGCGTACAGTTCAATGGCCCTATGACTGATCATTCAACAGCTCATGCGTCAAGGGCTCATCATTTCGCTGCGCTGCACGGGTAGGTAGGCATGGCGGTGCAAGCTCGCACTGCCACTTCCCTTGGCAGGCGGCGTGCTCTGCGGTGTGCTCGACCACCCGCTGCTGCTGCCACTGCCGCTCCCACTGCCACTCTCGGGGTCGACCTGCTCCCTAAGCAGTGCCCGCTCGTCACCATCCGGCCCCCAGCCTGCACGCCATCGCTCCGACCGACCCCCGCCACCACCACCCGTGGCCCCTTGCTCGGCCTTGCCCCGCCAAGTGCCTGTCATGCGCACACCCGCTACGATGGCCAGCCCCACCAGTGCTGCTGCCACCCCCAGCAGGGCCAGGGGCTGGCCGTCAAGGGGCCCCCAGGCTGAGGCGGAGCCTGTGGACAGCTGCCCACCTCCGTTGTGTGTATGGCCCATGGCCCCACCCATCTCAACCTCCTCCGCATCCTGCGCCTCCTCCTGCTGCCGCCCCCCTTCCGCTTCCTCCTGTTCCTCCTCCTCCTCCTCCTCCTCCTCCTCCTCCTCCTCCTCCTCCTGCGCCTCCTCCTCTACATTGTTCTCCTCCGGCTCCCCACCCTCCGCCTCCCCACCCTCCCCCTCCTCACTCTCCCCATTCCCCTGCCCGCCCTCCGCATTCCCAGCCTCCTC
>BDCZ01000081.1:0-18848 GCA_001662365.1 Chlamydomonas applanata
CACACCTCACCCCACCCCCCGCCCCCCGCCCCCGCAAACCCAACCCCCAAAACCCCAGGTGCCGTACATGCCGCTTGAGGCGCATGCGCGCTACCGCTACCTCGTGTCCTGTGATGGCAACACCGCGTCATCTCGCCTCGGCAAGCTGCTCATGCTCAACTCAGTGGTGCTCAAGGGCTCAAGCACCTGGATTGGTACGCGGCTGGCACTCTGAAGCCGTGGAGGGCTGTGCATGGCTTGTGGCTCTTGCCTGTGGTTGTTACCCTGGTTGTTACCCTGGTACTTGTACGTCATAGTTCGATGATCGTCTGTGATTCACGCAGCAGCGTGTGCCACCCAGCTTGCGCCTGCTCGTGCCCATGCGGGCTACATCAGCCAGGCATTTTACGGGCAAGAGGACTCTGCCACGCACCTGCAAACTCGCACTCGGCTTGTGATTCCTGTAGTCACGACGTGACTGCAACCACGACACCACATCCAATGCATGCCAATGTGTGCAGAGTTCTACTACCGCTCCCTGCGGGACGGCATGCACTACATCACACTGCCCCCACAGCACGAGAGCGCATTGCGCACGCTGCAGCGCGTCGAGGGCACTGGGCCCACGTTTGGCGCAGCCATAGTTGTGAATGCAAACAGGTGACGCTTGGGCAGCGCGAGGGGGTGGGGTGGGGGGTGGGTGGATGGGGCCCGGGGCAGGGAGGGCGGCACAAGTGTTGCATACAGCACAGTACAGCATGCTGTACCGTACCCCCCTGCGTGGGCCTGATTGGCCACGCTGTTCAGCAGCAGCAGTGCTTGCCAGACATCAAGCGGGTACCGCCTTTCTATGACAGCCCTCTCAAGGGTCTGGCTGTTTGTATAACTGGGCAGGTTCCCCGTGTGAGAACACATGCTGCAGCTGATGTCATGTATGTGTACTGCCTGCACCGCGCGCATCAGGTTTGCGTGCCGCTACCTGGGCCTCACGTCGCGGGCGGTGTACTGGGCGGAGGCAGTACGGCGGTACAACCAGCTGTTTGCACCGGGGGCTCTTGAACACATCATGGCAGCAATACCTCAGGAGGACACGGACGTGACGATGGACCACTTGCTGACCTTGGGCACACCCCAATAATCGTGAATCCTGACTGGATCTGGGCCCACCTGGGTTTGCCTGTGGACCCGGACCAGGACGACCTGCTGGGCCTAAGCACACAACCATGGCCATGAGCCATCAAGAGACACTTGACTGAATTCCAAGTATTAAGGTGGCAATGATGGGTGCAGAACAAAGCATATCTCAAAGGCTGAGGCCTGGATGTTGTTGTGATGCTGCCGCGCTTGTTGGGGGATGGTGGGGGTGAGGTGCATCCGTGTATGCATTTGTGTGTGTAGGAGAGATATGGACAGCCAAGGTTAAGAAAAGCATTTAAGCAATGCAGTTCATCTGGCAATTCATCCAGGACAGTTCCCGCATTGGTAGTGAGAGGTCATTGGCTATGTCATTACCAGATGAGACGAACAAATGATGAGAGTATTTCAGGCCTGACAGCAAGTGCGCTTCTATTGCTGTAGGCATACCGCCTCAGGTTGCTAACCTTACATTGGCAACATATTCAGATGCATGCAAAAGCACCAACGACAGACCAGAGCTTGGGCGCATTCTACATGGCACGTGCTATACCTGTCGCTTGGGACACATGATGAAACATCGAACTGTGATGATGAAACATTGAAGCTGTCATGATGACACACGGAAGCTGTCATTATGAAACATTGAATCTGGCCCGTGCGAGTGAACGCCTGGCAGCGCGCCAGGTTCTCTGTAAATGGGGACGCATTTGCACCAGGGGCTGCCCAACGCAGGTGCAGCTGAGCAGCAAAAGACGTTGCAAACACGGCACAAGCCAAAATCAAGCCATGATGGAGGCGAGAGCCTCGGCACAAGAGTCTCAGCGCAGGTGCCACAGCTCCAAGCTGTGCACACGGAAGTCAGGCATATGGGAGAGGGTTGAGGAGCCAAAGGTCTCGCACGCGCTGCTGGTGCCCTCCAAGAGGTCGTTGTCCAGCCTGGGGGCCGAGGGAGCAGACAGGGGGATGGGTGTGTGGGGTGGGGTGGGGGCGGAACACCGGAGGCGTGTGGGTGTGGGTGTGGGTGGGTGGGGTGGGGAGGCACAAGTGGGTGGGTGGGGGTGACGTGGGAGGTGGGTGGGTGGCTTGGTTGAAGAAATGTGGTGAGCATTTGGCAGGGACTGCGGCAGGAATGCTTGGCGCACGTAGCCGGCGGTGTGGATTAAAGAAATTGCGTACATGGCGCGCGCGTGTGTGCTTGTGCACACCTCGCATGCGTGCGCAGGCTGGTTGATTTGCGTGCAACAGCGGCAGCCACTAACAACAGCAGCCACAAGGAGGGTGCCGCACCAGATGGCAAAGTGGCCTGAGCCGCCCACGCCCAGCCCCTCGTGCGCAGAGAACTGGAAAAAGTCGTTGAGCGTACCATCGCGCAGCCGTCGCCATGGGTACAGCGCACGCCTGCACGGCAGGTGGTGCCCATACCGACATTTCAGGGCCCATACCGACGCACCACAAGATACTGACGATGTAAAGATTTAGTCACACATTGCTACAACCTGAACCGAGCTGGATCAGAGGTGCTGAAAGGGATAGCTCTGCAACCGGGTAGGCTGCTCTGAGCAAACTTGCACGGCCCCTCTTCGACAACAAGGGGTGGTGGTTGAGGGGACACTCACGCCACTCACATGGGGTGCAGCTGGAACACCGAGGTCTCCCCTGTGCCGTAGAAGCGCGGCCAGATGTGCCACGCCTCGCTTGCAAATGCGCCAAACACATAGCCACCGTCGTCCTGTGGGTGGGGCGGGGGCAGCAGCCAGGTGATGGGGCCGGCGCGTGGCCGGTTGGAAGAGCAGAAGTGGCGGAGGCACTGCTGACTGCTGGGATCTGGTTTGTGCGTAACAAGTTAAATTGGGCATGATGTCAGGCATAATGTGGGGCTGTGTATCCAGCTGCACACTGAGACGTGGTTGTGAAGGGAGTGGCACAGCTGTGCCGGCCAATCCTGCTGCCGATCCTTCAGCACCGCACCTTGATCACCATGAGGGTGGGCGCCTTGCCGGCTGCCTTGCGGTACAGGGTATGTAGTGAGATGCCGTCCCGCTGTGTGCAGTAGGCCAGGTCCCAGCGCGCCTGCACGACTCGGCGCAAGCAGCCGGGTCATGGCATTGCAGCTCACGTGATCTCAGGTCCTTTAGGGGTAATGATGGAGCCTGATGAACAAGAGGGACATGCACACCGCACCCCCTGCTCCTGCTCTGTAATCAGGCTCAGCTCTGGTGGATGCATACTGTGCACACACTCGAGCGCAGGTGGCTGCACCTCAAAGGAAAGAAGCAAACCAGACGCCGAAGGAAGCGAGCAAGGCAGGATGCAAGGAAGGTATAGCAGGGAGGAAAACAGGGAACAACGGAGACCGGCCCACCTGCTGGTACCGTGCGGGCAGTGTGGCGGCCACCAGCGCAGCCACATCATCCTTGCTCAGGATGGATGACCCGCCATCCGACAGCTGCGGCCTGCACGCGGGTGTTAGCAAGGGTGTGGTACAAAAAACCTGGCGAAAGCTCGTGCATACATCTGTACATTCTGTACCCTTCCCAACTGCAGTGCGCATGGACAGGTACTGAGGGAGACCACAGGACAGAAAGCAAAGCCGAAAGGGTCTGCGGGTTCCCAGCGGGGTAACCTGTGGGACACCTGGTGAAACGCTGTACGGTGGCCCGGACCATACCATACGCCATAATGCCAGCCACGTTGCTATATGAAGATGAGGCATAGGGCAACAGATGCTGTTGGTCTGGCAGCACCGCCCGCCTTGATGCACAGCCACAGGCGCGACCAACGCACAGCCAGAGCAGCACGCCGGTGCTGCAACGCCTGCGCTGTCATTCATCGATTACACACTCACACAGTGATGGGGTCCTGTGGGATGCTGATTGGTACGACGTGGTCATCTGCACTGACGCGCCTTGAAGGAGAAACAGGCAGTAACATGCCCGAACCTGCAATGAAGGGTGTGTGTGCGTGGGAAGGGGAGGGGGGCCACAGCAGCAAGTGTAGATGTACGGCATGCAGTCATCGGTGTGCATCGACAAGCGTAGGCATGCTTCAATCGAAGTAGAGCATACATACCAGGGCATGTGCATGCTAGCTCAGTGATGGCTGTTGAGCTGCATCTTTGGCAGCAGTGGCCCATCAAACAGCAGCTGCCGTATGTTGTATGGTTTGGGCAATGGCCCACCACTTGCAGCCTGTGCAAGGCTCAGCGTCCCTTCAAGCCCCCCCATGGCCCCCTTCCCTCCTCTTCAGGAGGCCATGGTGCTTGCTGGTGGGTGGCCAAAGGGGGCAGGCCTGAGCACCCCAGCAAGTGATCCTACAGACAGCCCAGCAAACAGTGCTCTGCTCCATAACCCTATTCCCAGAAACCTGTAGAAAAAGGACAACGCACCTATACCGGCCATGAGCTCCCCCTTATCATGCTGCTCCAGCACCGTGTTGATCCACGTGTTCCAAGGCACGCCCTGCATGCCACACACACCCACAAACGCACGCACACGCGCGTTCAAGCACCCGCCCATTGGCTGGTTCATGTACACACCTGCTGCAGTCTGTGGTTCAGATAGTTACATCTGAATCTTTGCGGATGCCGCAGATAGATCTCAGGGTTTGAAGGTCGACCGTTGAAGTGGCTTCAAAAGCCGTATGATGATAGCGTGACGACGATGTTTCGTGATGCTCCAGGATGTTTCAGCTTGTTTCTGACGACGATGTTTCGTGATGCTCCAGGATGTTTTAGCTTATTTCTGAATGCCACCCACCCCACCTGGTTGATGGCCGCCAGCTCCTCCCAGCTCCAGCCGCCCACCTTGGGCCGCTGCCCCTGCAGCCCAAACTCGAGGAAGCTCGTCACGATTGCCACCATCACGGCCTCACGGATGGAGGAGCACAGGTGGGGGCGCTCTGCGGGTGGGTGGGTGCGGGTGGGTGGGTGTAGTTTGCCAAGTTTAGGGGGTGGGGGGTGTCGGGGTGTGAGCGTTTGGAGGTGGGAGGTGGGAGTGGGGTTGCGGGGCGACGCATGAAGCGGCGTGGCATGGAAGGGTGAGGGAAAGCAGAGGAGGTGCACCTGACGTGGTGTAGGGCAGCCAGCCGGCTCATGCACATTCCTGGATCACAACCGGAGATGAGGCTCAAGTGCAAGCGCGTGTGGGCCCCCCAAACCCCCAACACAAACCCCCTGCCCCTTGTCCACATACAGGGCCGCAAGCCGCCCTCATGGCATCTTGTGCACACTCTCAATGCAAAGCACAGCACAGCATGCACGCACCATGCGGGTGGCCGTAGCGCTGCGCCTTGTTGAGCGGCGTGTCTTCGCGCTGCAGCCGCAGCAGCGGGCCGGTATCTGTGTAGCGGTTGGCCACCCATGCGGTGCCCGGGGCCACGTTGGCCTCGATGCTGTTGAGCACAGTGGCTAATGGCCCCATGTCCAGGCGTGGCCATACTGCGGGTGACAGGGGCGTGGCAGCAAGAAACTACGGTATGCACGCATGTACCTAACTACCTAACAACCTCAGCAACACAGTTCATGCATACCACATGGGACGGGACACTGGGAACAGGTAAGCATATGCAGATGGGGGTGCTTGTTAGTGGACGGCAACGAGCAAAAGGTATGCTGGTGAGGCCCTTTTGCATGACCGTGGGAGCAAGCTTGATATCTAGGTGCCCAAAGCATCAAAAGTGAAATCGCAGTGTTCAAGCATGCAGCCTGCGTGGTCTGTGGCCTCACAAACCTGGCCGGCTGTGCACTGACACGTACTGCGTGTACTTGCACTCCACCTCGTACCTGCAGTACAAACAGCATCACAACAGCAGTACAATGTCACATGAGGCAGTACATGTCTGTGGGGCACGGGCCAGCACACAGGCCAACAGGCAGTACCGCAGAGCACCCCCTGCATGCACCGGCGCGCTATGCAGTACACATACCGATGGTGGTCGTACACCGTCAGCACTACATCCGACCCAAAAGAGTGTGAGAAGAGGGAGTAGTAGTGCTGGGGCTCGGGGCACCGGATGATCGCGAGACCGATCTGTGACGTGCGACGTGTAGCGCGGTGTAAAGAGTCACATGCCAGCCAACGAGTCATTACACATCTATGCACGGCTGCTGTGGCTGCCTCTGATGTAACACAAGGTTTAGGTTGCCGGTTATATGGCTGCCGCAGTGCACATGCCAATGGGAATGCTGCTTAGCCGCTGCGCCTGCCCTGGTTGCACAAATATATCTGATCACACGCACCACTTAAAGCCTGACTGCAGGCATCCAGCCGCCACGTGGATACTGTTTACTGTACTGCAGCAAACACAGTTACAAACACTCCGTTGTACCTTTTTCACACTCTCCACGTAGCACTCCTGCCCCTGCTGCAGCATGTCAAAACCGCCCACCACCTGCTTGTATTCATCCTGCCAATCGTGCCTGCAAGTCAAGCACAGATAGTGATGAGGCGAATAGACATCTATCAACGCAAGTAAACAACCGTAAGTAATCAAGACTGTACATGTTTGTCTTGCCAGTCGTGCCTGTGGGTGGGACAGTGGGGTAGCACCCTGACATGCATGTCCTGGTAACCCCAACATGTATGCGTGAAGTCATGAGCCCTCAACCTCGAAAGCACTTATGCACGCACAGCACTGTGCCTCAGCTCCTCTGCCACCACTCCCATAAAGCTCCCAACAGTGGCCAGTGATGCTGGTACTGGTACGGGGGTCCCATCGGTGCGGGGTCCCATTGGTGCAGAGTCCCATTGGTCACAGCAAATCCTGCCGACCACCCCTTGCCAGATTGCTGGTGGTCTGGCGCTGCAAGGCATGGCTGGAAGCACCTCTACCTGTAAACACTGCAACAAGTCAAGTTAAATCTATTCAAGGTAGCCGGCGGCTGACATTGCTTACCAGGCGGACTCTGGGTTTGCCAGCACTGCGCCAAAGCGTGGCAGGAAGTGCTCAAACTTGGCATCGCAGTCCTGCACGTAGTCACACAACGCAGGCGACCGCTCAGATGTCACCAGCGACTCAGACATGTTGCTTCATTCATACGCCTCTGCTCCGAGCTCCAAGGCTGCCATCGTTTTATTCCATTATGTGCCCATGGCCCTAAACCTTGCAACCCTCAGCCCCAACGTATATACCGTAAACTATGCATACTACACTGCCCTATACCATCCTATATTGTCCAAGACTGTACACATAAATTTCATAGAAAAACGAAGAACACACCTTGCTCTCGTACGGCGCGCTGAACAGCCGCCTCTCCATGCTGTTGAGCCAGCAGCACAGCTTGAGCGCGGTGAAGGCGTCACGGATGGACGACAGGCGGTCATGGCGGCCGTGCGCAGCCAGCAGCTCTGGAGACAGGAAGGCTTCGCGGAAGTCACCGATGCGCGCCATGTGGCGCAGCACTACACACAGCACAGCACGGCACAGCATGGCAACCTATGCTGATCAAATGATGTATATGACCAAACACTTCAGACGGTGTGGTGAGCAGATACGAGAAGTAGACAACAACCCCTAGGGGGTGCAGTGCACCTTTGCCAGTTTTGTGTGAAGCTTGGAAGCATATCCTGCCCACAACATACCCTGAACCTCAACCTGGCAATGTGCCTGAACCTGAGGTAATGTACAATACCAATTACAGCATGCAGCAGGGTGTGTTGACCCAGCAGGAGTGTCCTCACTCTCCAGCACATCACTGTATTCAACCCAACCAGCTGCCTGCAGGCCCACCTGACTCATGCTGCAGCGCAGTTGCGCGGTTGATGTAGCACCACACTGAAAGGAAGCTGTCTGTGTCGAAATGGTTGGTGGTCACATGCGGCCGCTGGACGTACGAATGGACCTCCCCACCCCACAGGTAGCCGGTTTTGAGTGCGTTCAGCATCAGCCCTGTGGTCGTGTCTGCTGGCCGCAGTCCATGCGGGTTGTTGTGGTCCTGCATGTGCACGTGCATGGAAGTGCAAGTATAAGTAGCATGTCACTGAGGGCAGGCATCCATTGGCGGCCAGCATGCACGCCTACCATAGGTGAGCAGTCTACACCTCGTGTAGGTGATCGTGTAGGTGACCAGTCTGCTCTGTAGGATACCATGCGCAGCGGCGCTGAACGCGGTGCCATGAGCAGACGGCAGCTGCCTGCCTGGTTACAGCTGCACTGGCAGACCACATGGCCTGTTGCATTGCTGGGGAGGCACCTGTCAAGGGCTCTGGTTCCCTAGTTCCAATTCCATATGACATAACTGGTGTCAAACTTGAAGTCGGCAACGTGTATGTGTGCCCAGCGTACCTTGTGGTGTGTGATGGTGATTTGCTTTTTGGAAGGCGTGCAATCGACGACAAGCACTTTTGTGGAGTCATGTGCCTGGACAATGGGGATGTAGGTGAACACTCGTGGCCTTGTGGTTGTGTGCACCACCCAGCCCAGAAGCTTGGCCAATGCTAGCACCACGGACAGGGCTACCAGTAGCTCCACCACCTGTGCCAAGGTGTCGTGGTCAACGCAGCCGAATGCGGTCAACGCCACCATACACATGTCACAAAGAACCTGTTGCAGCCTGCCATGCATCTGGCGTGCATGACATGGCATAGATGATAGAACCTTGAAGAAAAGAACAGGCGTGGTCATGCGGGCGATGCGCGCTCATGCGGGGTGCTGAGCATGGCATGCGATGAGCAGCTGCAACACAGCGCATCACCATGGGGAAGAGCCCAACATGTCCTGGGACCCCAGATGGGCCAAGTGCACTGGTTGCAAAGCCCCTCATCACGTCTGCTTCAGATCAGTCCAAGCAGGGAAACAACATGACGGAGCAAGCTGAAACCAGACAGGAGCAAAGCAGAAAACAAGCAGACAGCTTTGGCCAAACCCTATTCAATCACTGTTTCCAGTGAGACCGCATTGTTTTTGTCCTGGCGTACAGCTGCTGTGGGCCCAACAATCTTGACTCGATGTTGTGACCTTGCTGGACCCGCTGTGGACTTTCACGCTAGCACCCCCCTGCTTTTTGTTGGTCGGTGTTGGTGTGTGGGTGTGGTGTAGGTTGCAGTAATGTCGCGGTTCGGTCTGGGCACCGTGCTGGGTGCCGGCGCTGCCGGTGCCTATGGCATGCAGCAGGTCAACAGCTCGGGGCTCAGTGGGTTCTTCAACAAGTTCGTGCCAGGGTTTGAGTTTCCAAATCTCCCCCAGGGCGTCGGTTCAGGCGCACCCAACAGTGCCGAGGTGTGTCGCGCGCTCTGCAGCGACAGCAAACGAACTATCCATGCATGCCTGCCCATGTTTGGGGCGCGCCCCATGCGGGCCCGCGCCTTCTGCTTAAGTCCATGGTCTGCACCAGCTCACACAGACCCCTGCGCTGGGGGCCTGTTTGCTGATTAGCGTGCGCCACCACACCTGCTGCCGTCTCGAACGCTGCTGTCGCATGGGAGGCCCGTATGTTGCCTGCTGAAGCGCGCACGGGGATCCGCGAACATCCCATGGCCGCCCACCACTACGCCTCGGCATGCCTGTAACCACTCCTCTCATTACATGCGCTCTGCTCCATGTGCACGCCACCCGCAGCTGACAGCTCTGCAGCAGGAGATGCGGAAGCTGGCAGGTGTGGTGTCAGACATTGCACGCAACGGCAACCGGCCCACAGTCGTGCACTTAGGCGGGAACCGTGGCTGGTCGGTCATCATATACCCAGCAGTTGGCACTGGTGTAGTGCTGTACCTGTACTGCCGGCTGACTGGAACGTCCATCTGGGACATGTTCTATGTGTCCCGCTCCTCCCTTGTGTCCTTCCGCAACACGGTGCAGGTGAGCAGTCAATGTGCACACTGTGCATGCACAGGCATCGCCCACCAGAATGTGGTGGCATGCTGGCATTGGCCGATGCGTGCATTACGTGAGCCTGTGCCTTGTTGTTCGGGACGGTGTCCCGACGCTGCATGCATGGCTTGCTTGGGCCCCGACGCCGCATGCTCGGCGCATGACAACTATGTGCGGACTGCATACTTGGCTTGGAGGCCTAAGCTCGCACCTTACTCTTGCTCTCTCTGCGCCCTCTGCGCCGTGCACCCAGCTGCCCCTTCAACCTGAAAACAGACTCAACCGACTCAACCGACTCACGCATACACGGCCACTGATGCATCCCCACCTGCAGGAGGGTATGAACAAGATGTGGGAGGAGATGCGGCGGCAGAAGGAGCAGGTCGTTGCCCTGGTAGGCAACCTGGGGCGCAAGCAGGACGAGCTGAAGGAGAGCCAGGAGCAGCTGATGACGAAGCAGGACCAGATGGATGAACGGCTGCGCCGGGTGCGTGCGCTGCCCACTTAGCAGGCCTGTACATGGACGCCCCCCATTTAATAGTTTACCAACGGGTCTGCCCATTGCCTGGGTGGTGGGACCACTTTGATTTGAGATCCGCCTTTTGGGCGTTCTTGCTACCAGACTTTCGCAGACGTGTGTGCAGGCGTCCATGACTCGTGGTATGCAAGGCTGCTACCTTGGCAGTGCTGCCCATATAGCTGACAGGACGCATACGCATGCACTGGATATGGGGCTGAATGCCAAACCCATGACCTCCCAACCCCGAACCTCCAAACCTGCAACCTCCAAACTACAAGTATCTAATGTATCCGAAACCCTGAACCCTCGCTGTACGGCCCAGGTGGACGACACCGTGTACAGCCTGGACACAAAGGCCAACCACACCATCAACCGAGTGGAGCGACTAGACAACCGGCTACAGGACGTGCACGCGGGCGTGCAGGCCGCGAACCAGGGCATCTTCATGCTCGTGTCAGCCGTATCTGAGGTGACCCACAAGATCGGGCTGCACAACAGCCGCACCGCACAGGCGCTGAAGAACTACATCCAGGGGGGGCCTGCGTGGCAGGCAGGGACGGCACCGGCGACGATCGCCGGCGCGGCTGGAGCACCCGCCCTGCTGGGCCCCACCACGCTTACCTCGGCGGGGAGTGTGCCAGCGGGCCCTGGGGGGCTGCGTGGGCTCGGTGGCCTAATGGAGGGAGGGCAGCCAGAGAGCGGGTTGAGTGCGGCCGCCAGTCTCGACCAGGCCAGCATGTTCGCTGCACCTGCGGCTGCACCACTGGATGGCACGTGTGTGATCCAGGAGCTGCCGCCTGCAGGGTCTGTGACTGCGCCGTTGACGGGGGCAGCCAGCGGCGGCTTCGGGCGCATGCTGGGCTTCAAGTAGCGTGTGAGCAAGCAATTTGAGTGCGCAGGCACGCAGCAGCGGCTGTAGCAGCAAGGGGGGTTGGTGGTGGTGGGGGGGGGGCCGCCGGGCACAGTTTGGTGGGGAGGTTGTGTTTCAGGTGCGTGGCTGCTGGATGGCTGTGGTGGCAGAGATGGGTCATGCCTTTGTACACTCTTCACTGAGTTTGCTGGAGAGTAAACACCGGTTTGTTTGTGAGCAGCAAGGCTAGCATGTGAGAGAGACTCATTCTTTTGCTCTGTATCGGCAGCTGTATCGGTAGGAGTTACGAGTTATGTTCACTTGGTGAAATGCCAGTGGGGTAGTTGTGCTGCCGCAAGCATGGCAGACATGACTGGGCTGTTGGAGGTGTGGTGCACTGGGTGGGCAGAACGATGCAGCCATGCCTGGGGCTGACCGCCTGGATGGGCATTTGATATGGCTGATGAACCATGAGCCTTCGGTCTTTTGCATGGCCAGATGACAAAGGTGGTGGTGGCTGCTGGTTGAGCTCAGCATGCTGCTTATTTGTCTTAACAGGCAGCACAGAAGCGAACACTGCGCAAAAAGTTGCTGTGACTTGTAAGCACTGAGCCAGCGGTGATGCCCCAGACCGGTTGCATAGAGAAACGTTCAAGCACGCTTGGCATGCCTCGCATCTTCGTGCACCATATGCGAGCTTCATGTCATCATATCATTGGAAAAGAATGAAGTGTCTGGCTGTCTGCTATGGTACACCCATCCCTAGACCTACAATTTGTACATGGAGTTGCTGGGAGTTGTCCTCGGTACCCATGCGATCCTGCCTGCACTTGACCCTGGCACCCTGCCTGCGGCGCGGTTGCACCAAGCAAAGCCCCCAGCTGCATGCCATGCCTCAATTGCATGCCATGCCCGCCGCTGCCTGCATGCCGTGCCACACCCGACTCCTCTGGCGCACCCATCCGCCGCTGGCTGGCCTCAGCTGGCAGCTGCGCCCTTTTTGAGCTTGGCACACTGCGGGCAGAACCACTCCTGGTCTGGGGGTGGCGCCTCCGTGAGGCCCACGCACTCGTAATGGAACCATTCGTACTGGCACTCGTCGTTGTCGCATGCCACCATCTGGCCGTGCGAGGGGCGCTGGCAGAAGCAGTACAGCGGCTCGTGGGCGCCGGGCGGGTGTGCTGCGGGGGGAGAGAGCGGGTGTCGCAGGATTGTGAGCAGCCCGCGACTGGTTGAAGGCTTGTTTACCTTAACACAGTAAGCCCCATGAGGATGGTGTGACGTCGTGTAGGCTACAGGTTCTGGTGTCCCCATGCGACTAGCAGCGGGCGGGACCTTGCATGGTGCGTCTGCACCCCAACCCCCCACCCCCCGCCTGCACACATGCATGCATGATGCATCTGGGAGCAGGCATAAGAAGACCACTCAAGCACACGCGACGTGCCATGCCCAAGTGGTGCCATGCGCGGGCTCAGCACCAGCCCCATGCGTGTGCTGGTGATCCAGTTCGTGCATGCAGGCACCTGGCCACGCACCTAATGCCAGCGCCTCGTCCCCCGCCTCATCCTCCTTCTTCTTGCCCTTGTTGCGCTTCTTGTCCTTGCCTGCTGCTGCCCCCCCAGCTGCGTCTGCATCCACGACTGCTGCTGCCTTGCCACCCTTGCGCACGGCCCTTTTGAGCTCAACCCCCATCTGCCCACATGCTGTCTGGTCGTCTTTCAATCCTATCCGTGACCTGTCTGCCTCGATTTCTGAATTTAGCGACCGCAGGTCCTCGTCTAGGTGCTGGATGTGCTTGTCGATGAAGTCATACACTTGCGCTGCAATCGTGACCTGCAGCAAGGTGTGCATAGACGTTACTTTCATGCATGCCTATCCATGTGTCGCATGCTGGGGTCTCAACGCAGACCCAAATCCCCCTTCCCACCTTCTCGTCCGCCAAGCTCAGTAGCCGCGTCACTGCTGACTCCACATCGTATGCAGATGGCTGGCCTTCAATCCGCTGCCTCTTGCCTTCAGGTGACTTGCCCTCTTTAGCTGCAAGCTTCCGTTTACTATGCAGTTCAATTTCTTTTTGTAATGCTACAACTTTTTCATCCAAGTCGCGAATCAGTGCCAAGTGTCTCCGCAAGTACCCTGGCACGTCCGCCACCCGCTCGGAGAAGGTTCTCAAGTATGTACCCATCGCTGAAACATAATCTAGAGCCAGCGCAAAGGCTCTGGACACAAGTCAACGTTTGAATGAGGTGGGACCATCATGCATTTGACGCAAACTGAAAGCGTGCGTGTGCTGCCTAAATACGCGCAATGCCCGTAATGCAACCCGCCGTGCCACGCAGTGCTACACGAGCGTGCGGGAAATATGAGCAGTAGCAAACGTAACAACCAACCAACAAACACGAACAAAGCGGGCTTGGTGAAGCTGATGTACAGACACAAGGTTGGCTAGGTTGCAATGCATACTGTGCGCCTTGAGATTCGGATGCTCGTGTTGTGTTGTGTTGTGTTGTGTTCGTTACTGCTGCTGTGCCACTACTGCGTTCCGTCACCCCCAGCATTACACCTGCCTGGCTGGCTCAAGTAGTATGCAGTAGTATTCTATGTTTGACAGGTGCGTCAATTCCTAAACGCATGGTACCTTGTTCACAATATATGAGAGCCAATGCAAAACCTGCGCAACTCTCATAAAGTCGCAATTAGGTACGCGGGTCACGAAAATTGATAGTTGTGCGTTCGTTGGCAAAAAGGGGTGGTACGTTATAATTTATTAAAAAATTCACTCTGCCCTAATCCTAAACCCTAAACCCCTAAAACCCTAAAACCCTACTGCACCCTGCATTCCACTGCCTTGCAGACCGCAGATAGGGCCACAGCCACAGTTACCACCACCTCAGGGAGGCAGTTCATATCAACCCCTGTGTGCAGCTCGCAGGTGCAGAGCGAAAGCTACTGTATGCACTTGACTGGCCGCTGAACCAGACACACAACGGACTGCTTCGGGTTGGCGACGAAGAGGCGCTGCCTGGGGATCGAGTTCCCAGAGTGGTGCAAGACCTAGCCAGGTTCGTCCTGTCGCGGACCTGCTGCGTCACTTCGCCGACCGTCGAAGTGCCTAGAACTTCATGCATCCGCGAACCGCCGCAGCTGGACCAGGGTGCCTGATATATAAGGGCGTAGCGTGGGGCGTGGCTCAGGGGGATAGGAGGCCTGCCTGCCTGCATGCATGTACCTGACCTGTAGGAAACCCGCATGTCAGTGCCTGGCGCCCCATGGGCCTGATGCCCGGCAGCCATGTTGCACAGCTGCCACAACATGCACGTGTGCCCGGCCGGGGTACCCTGGGCACCCGGTGCAATGCCTGCTGTTGCTGCATGGAGGGGTGTGATGCATGAATCAACAGAGCGCAGCGGGCGGCCGGGCCCCGGGCAGCGGCTTGGGATTTAGGTATCCAGGTGCATGCTCTGCAGCCATGCAGTCCCATTGCCCCTCACCCAATTGCTGTGCAGCTTGTCTATTGACCATGTCCTGTTGGCAGGGTGGTGCAATCACAGCCTCGACTTCCTTGCTGGAAGTTCGCTCTCACCATAGTCACAAGCTTCTTTCTGAGGACCCCATCCCCATCCCCATCACCACCCAACCTGCTTTGGGGGCAAGCCGATTGGAAGGCGCCCCATGCTTTCTGCCCCATGCCACTTCTCGCCTGCCTGTACACTGCTTCCACAGGTGCCAACATGCCCATCACCAAGGAGAGGGCGGCCAAGGCAATCAGCGAGGTTCTAAAGGAGACATCGGATAAGGAACAGCAGGCGGAGCTGGGCAAACTGCGGTCCCGTCTGACCCGACTTCCTATTGAGAGGCTAGCCGATGTGCCCGAGGAGGATCCAAGCATCGCCATTGTGGCGTTTCTCCGCGAGGAGATGGCAGGTCGGTAGACCATTGACACCTGCAGTCAGCCTTGCTTGACTGCCCCTCACCAGCCCCAACAACATTGTTGGTCACCCCTTCATGCATGCCGCCTAATGCATGCTGCCGAGCACCACCACTCTGCACTCATGCAGCTCATCAAGCCCCCATGCTCCTCACACCTGCCTCCCCCTCTCATGTGTGCCCCGCTGCCCTGTTGTGCACCCACAGCGGCCGCAGCCGCGAAGGCCGGCGGGGCGCTACCAGGTGTGTGTGGGGGTGGATGGGGGTGTGATGTTGTAACAATGGGATGCAGCAGCAGCCTCAGATATGGCAGTCAGGCACATGATATGGCAGTCAGTATCATCTACCAACCGGTGGGTATGAGGCATTGGCTGCTTCAACACTCTGGCTCTGACCTAGTGCACGCAATAGTTTCAAGTGCCAGCCTTCTTCATCTCTTCAACAATACCTGTAAGCTGTGTCTTGCGCAC
The DNA here is from genome assembly GCA_001662365.1 of Chlamydomonas applanata. Taxonomy (NCBI): domain Eukaryota; kingdom Viridiplantae; phylum Chlorophyta; class Chlorophyceae; order Chlamydomonadales; family Chlamydomonadaceae; genus Chlamydomonas; species Chlamydomonas applanata. The sequence goes on from BDCZ01000081.1 coordinate 15,689, forward strand.
GCGTGTGTGCAGTGGGAGTGAAGGTGAAGATGGTCAACAACAGCGGCGGCAGCGGAAAAGACAAGACCCGCATGCACTTGTTCAACGGTGGCTTCACCTTGGCTGACCTCAATTCTGAAGTTGAAAAGCAGTTTGAAGACTACAGCCGAGAAGACTTCACGCTACAAGCTGGTGGGGTGCTAATCTATACTGACAAGACACTTTGTAAAGCTTTGGACATGCACTGGCAGCAACAGCAAGGAGCAACAGCAAGGAGCAGGGTGAGCATCCCTTCACAGTTGAGGCGAGTGTTCATGCCAAGGGCGATCGTGACCTTGCTTCACATGAACACTTTCAATGCATGGGACCTGGCTTGCGCATTAAAGGCAGGACCTGGCAGCTCACTCGACTGTGGCCCCCACTGCTGCCTTGCAGATCATTACTGCAATTCGAGACTTCAACAAGTTCAACACTGCGGAAGGGCTGAAGCTGTTGGGCCTGGAGCCCGCTGATGCCCAGCAGGCTGAGGGCTCATTCCCAGAAGCTTCCATGCCCTTGGAAACCCCACTGCCAGCAGACGTGCAGAGGTGCCTGAGCTTGCAAACAGTAGAGGACCTGGTGCGGCATATGGGGGTGGACTTGGCTCTACGCTGCTTGGAGAGCAACCCGTTAAATGTGGGCAAGGAGGCTGGCATGCGGGAGCTGATCAGCCCAGTGCTCATTACCGCTGCTGCACTAGTTGGGGGGGGTGCAGGTTCTCGCTGAGCTTAATGTCAGTGGCAGCAGAGCACACGGCAATCTGGACTGGAGCGTACTCTACAAGCTGTTCAGCATTGTCGTGGTGGAGGTAAGATGAGCTAGTTCCTGGCTTCCCAGCAGCAAGCATGAGTCGGTGCGGTGTGCAGCAGCAGTACGACCCAACAGTGACATCACCATCACCCTGGCTTGTCCTGATGTGGCCTTCCTTGGATTCACCACGCATGTGCACCGCAGGCGAAGCTGAAAAACGCATTAGAAGACCACCTGGGGCAGCTAAGCGCCGAAATCAAAGCATCGCGCGAGCATTACACTTGGGAGCAGGTCAAGAACAAGTGCAAGTATGCGGACCTGGAGGAGCTGTGTGAGGTGCGCCCGGTGCATGCACACCAATGCTCTTGTCCTGCTTGTCATACAAATGACATACAATGCAAACATGCAGATACAGCACCAAGGACAGCAAGATGTGCGTGGAGAGTGGGCGGCACACTGCACCATTGTGCCATGCTGTTGGCATGATGCGTGGCCTTGTGTCTTGCACCGCCGCAGGTGCCGTCCTTCGGCATACTGTCCAATGGCTTGTCGTGGCGGTTTTACAAGTTCATCCCCAGCAGCAACTCTATGGAGCCTGAAATGCTGGAGGCAGGTCCCTTTCTAGTCAAGCTGGTGAAGGGTGTGACGTCAAGTGAAGCAGTGTCAGAGGTGATGCCCGTGATCATGCGGCTCGTGCACGTCATGAAAGAGCAAAAGGCAGCCATTGACAAGCTTCAGACGGAAAGCTCAAAGAGGCACAAGCCTAGCTAGGCAGTATGAAAAGCCCAAAGGCTGCCACCTTCCACACCAGAAACCACCAACCTCTTTCTGTTGCTGGTTGCTGCCTCTGCACTTGCTGCTGCATCAACTCTTGTCTTATGCCGCATGGCAGTTCTGTTGGTTTGTGACCAGGCTCTCTTGGCACGTTGTGATGTGGCCAGTGCTCAGGGCCAAAGCTCAGTGTGCAACAATGTGGGCCTTGCTGCATGTGCTGGCATAAAGTGCATCAATACGGCAATACTCATTGAGGACATGCCATCTGGATCTGCAGTGAATCACTGATTCACGGTACAAAGTTGCAGCATGGGCCAGTTGCAGGAGATGGGACATGGCGGCGATTCCGTGTGCTCTGCGAAGCGCGTAAAGATTTGGGCTTCGCTGTGTTCCGCGTATGCGCAATGCGCGTGGTATTAAGTGGCAGGTTGGCAGCTGTCATGCATGCACTGCGGCATTCCCACCACCCCAATGCCTAACAAGCTTTGGGGAGCGGGCTGTTGTGATGGTGACGAGGAGAATGGTGGGGGATGCCAGCCTTGGCAATCAGAGGGGTGTGGCAAGAACTGTCTGAGCTCACTGGGCTTAGTTTGTAGTTTTGTGTTGATTTGTTTAGGCGGCTAGCATGCGTACCCCACTGACCTCAGGTGCAGGTGTGTGTGTGTGTGTCTGTGTGTGTTGGTTACATCGTACGCCCATCATGGCGCATATATGCCTGCCGCGAGACAGGATTAGCAACATTCGTTATAGGTTTGTAGCTTCAAAAACTGTTTTGTGTGTGAGCAGGCACCATCATCATCATGCATGCTATCATCACCATGCAGAATCATTCTAACATGGTGTGCATGGAGTTAACCACGATGCTGAGCAGGCACCCATGTCCGGCCTTTTGGATAACGCTTGTTTGTTCCCAGTTTTGCTGTATGTAACCAGTTTACTTTGGCACTGTGCCCATACAGATGTGGAAAAAAACCTGTCAAGCCAGTGCTATGGCAGTTATTACCCTGCGCGTGGCCACACACAAGCCAGCTTACACTCAGTGGTTGCATTAGGCAGGCCTGCGATGCTTTTGATTCATTTGCCAGATGCCCATGAGTGTGTGTTTGGGGTAGTGCTTTCTGCGACTGCCTGAGCCGCTTGGGTGATGACTTGGCTAGTGCAGCTAGGCGTACAGAGCGCGTAGATGTGGCGGCTGTGCGTGCGCAGCTCACTGACCGCTGGCTTGAGCACATGTACAGTGATGCCGCTGCTATCCCAGGGGATGGAGGGGTGCGGGGTGTGCCAGATGATGTCAGCAAAGGCTTCAAGCTGTTCACTTTCACGCGGTGGTTCAAGGGGGAGGACAAGCCGGGGCAACCGGTCACGTACCATGTGAACAGGCCACAGCGTGTGTGGGCACTCGCGCGCATGCGCATGGGGTCTCACAATCTGAACATTGAATGTATGCGGCGGGGTCGGCGAGTGCCACACAATGAACGGGTATGTCCATGCTGCACCATGAAAACGCGGGAGGATGAGCTGCATCTGATGCAGTGTGAATCGTATGCTGGGGTGCGCGCGCGGTACAATGATCTGTTTGAGGGGTTGCCCCCAGCTCAGGAATGGAGTGATGCAGACA
>BDCZ01000081.1:18858-60327 GCA_001662365.1 Chlamydomonas applanata
AAACAGGCTGGCTGACATGCTAATTGAGATGGACACAAGCCACACGGCCGCAATGGCCATTAACCAATAACAAACAGTTTTTGAAGCTACAAGGCTATAACGAATGTTGCTAATCCTGTCTCGCGGCAGGCATCTATGCGCCATGATGGGCGTACGATGTAACCAACACACACACACACACATGGGCGTGTAGACACGTACATGTGCACAAGTACGTGGCCAGGGGGGCGTGTAGGCAGGCTGGGCGCAGCAGCCCTCATGTGCATGTCGTGGTTACTTTACAGCTGCTGTGCCATTACTGCGGTCCCTCACACCCACACCTACACCTGTACACCCTGGGCTCAAGAAACAGCTGCACAGCCGAACAGTCTCAGCCTGTGCAGGGCCACAGGCACAGCACCAACAAGCACCGGCGCCCACAGCCAAGGATGTTCCATGAAGAAACACGGGTGGCTTTGGTCCGGCGTGTGCATGAGCACACTGGCTGACTGTGCTGGCAGGAGGCAAACCACTGTGCCACACGACAGGAAGAAATGAAAAGAACATGTCATCAAATGGATGCAATGCTGGGCGTTGAACGCAACCAGCCTCGCAGCAGGAGGGCCCTACAGCTATGCTTGCGCCAATCACAGTGACAGTACCCCATGCACACACGTTGTTTGTTTCCAAGGTGTTTGGCAGTACCGAGTACAGTACACCACCAGCCAAACACCATCACCAACCCCCGAGATACAGCACTAACCCTTGCACTGTGTGCCCAGCACCATACAGTACATGCCGGCAGTGGCTCATGGCTTTTGACACAGCTGCATGTTCTAGTCCACTCTGCCGCCTCAGCGAGTAGCGTTGTAGGCGCCAGTGTAGCTGCAGTGCACAATGGCAGAGGGCACAACCACCCTGTAAACCATTGCCTGTGACCGATGGCTAGGCGCATGACTCCAGCATGCCTCCGCACAGCACCCCACACACGCCTGCATGCACGTGAGCATGTGCCCAGCTGCCCACCAAGCCATCCATCTGGCTGGCATCAGGCACCTGCATGAAAGGCAATTACAGGACTGCAAAGCAGCGATTATTATTATTATTAAAGCCGTGTTGTTATTATTATTATTATTATTATTATTATTTTTATTATTATTATTATTATTATTATTGTTGTTGTTGTTGTTATTATTATTGTTGTTGTTATTATTATTGTTGTTGTTGTTGTTATTATTATTATTGTTGTTGTTGTTGTTATTATTGTTGTTGTTGTTATTATTATTGTTGTTATTGTTATTATCATTGTTGTTGTTGTTATTATCATTGTTGTTGTTGTTATTATCATTGTTGTTGTTGTTATTATCATTGTTGTTGTTATTATTATCATTATTGTTGTTATTATTATTATTATTAATATTATTATTATTATCATTATTATTATTATTATTACTACTACTATTACTATTAAAGCAGCGATTGATATTATTTATTAATATAGCAGCAATGCCGGATGTTAAGGTCTCACCCCAAGGCGCGCTCCTCCACCACACAGAGCTCACGCTTGAAGTTGAGGATGTACGCGTACCTGCGCCACCACCACTTGGTAGTGCGGCAGTCAGTCCCTTGGGCAGTTTCATACCGTAGCTTCATCTTACACAATGACATTGCATGGTGCCCCGCGCACAGCTGGGTATGCCCAGCATGCAGCATGGGCTGATGCAAACGATGACCATGCAGTGCAGGCTGCAGCACGTTCCACCAGCGGAGCCTCGCCTTCATGCTGCACTCAACTTCCAGTACAGTACCCTGTTGCTTGATGCACCTACCTGTGCAGCTATCTGTTTTGGCATGACACCCCATTATAACATGTCGACAAACAATAGCGCCAACCATCAAATCAAGTGTATCAAGTGCTAATGCTGCAAGCAGGTACACAGGTGTGTGGCACAGCACGCACCGCCACGCGTCGCTCATGTTGGGCCCACTGCCGTGCACCACCCGCTCCGTATGCACCACCACATCGCCGCGCTTCATGGGCACAAGCAGCGCGCGCTCGCCGCCCACCTGCACACGTGGGCATAACCATTGCATTTTCAGTTTCAAATCCAGTCAGGATCCAGGTCGGGACTATGAAATGTACAAAAAAACCAGGTAACATCTTCAAGTAACTGACTATGTACTGAGGTATGCTATAGGCAGGTATGGTAGGGTGCTTTACACAAGCCAATCGCAGCCAACGGCACACTGTTGCGGATACCTGCACAGCCCTACCTGTGTGCGCAGCGTCTTTGCGCCGTTTGACGCCTTGCCCACTGCACATGCAATGCAAGGTTTGGCGTTCAGTTTGTTTGTTATGCTCCGGGGGGCCCAGGAACGGATTCTAAGGCACAGGCAGCGGACGGCAGCAGGGCTCTGCAAACGCCCGCCTGAACACTCAGCCGCTTCCACATAAAGGGACGCCGTGCAGGCACCTGGATCTCTATGGTCTTTAGGAGCTTCTAGTTGGTGGGCTCCGGCAAGCAGACGAATCTGTGAAATGCCATGTAATTGATAATATACAATAATACATGATGGCACGTGACGGTCCGGGAAGGCTGCAGCGCGGGGCTTGCGCCTTGCATGCTGCATCAATGAAATCGGCAGGTGGAGCGTTGTGCTGTTGTGCATGGACCTGGACCCCACGTCCATATCAGCACGCATGCATTGGTGCATCTGGCCTCTACTCAGCCATCAGCTCCCACCAGTCCCCGAGGCGCCATGCTCACCCTTCTCATGCGCGCGCAGTGCACCCTCGCGATGCGAACCAGGCACGTAGCGCATACAGCCACTCTCCACGGGCACGTCTGAGATGGCCACCCAGACGTTGGCTGTGCCCAGGCACTCGTTTTCCTGCGCCAGGCCCTTGGGCCAGTACGCGGCGTCCTGGGGGCATGGGGCATGCGAGGGCCACAAACTCTGAGGTGAGAAGGCGTGGGGCAGGCGCATACGTGCTGGGGGCCTGGGTGGTCCAAACCATCCATGCGGTACCTATAAATCAGCCCCACCCGCTGACCCACCTGGTGCCATGACACAATGCTGTCCTTGGTGCGCGGCCGCTTAGCAATGATTTGGTCAAAGTCCAGCTCCACATCCTCACACTCCAGCAGCTGCTCAGCAATGTGCTGCAGGTTGAGCCAAGGCTCAGGTCACAGTCATGTCAGTCCAAAGTCAATGCTGACAAGCAGCGTGCCACACAGCCACCTCGCAGGCACCTAATGCAATTGAATGGCATTTTGCTATGTCAGGCCAGCACCAAACCCCTCCCAAGCCCCAGCCAGCTGCATGCATGCTGGTGTCCCGTGTGTACTGCACCTGGCAACGCTGCTCCAGTAGGTTCCCTTGCCACTGGGGGTAGTACTGGCGAGGCAGCATGACGTTATACACCTTGAAGTCCTGCCCAGCACAAACACACGAACAGTCAGGTGCACGCAGCAAACGTTCCGAGTCATGAACGTTCAGGTGCGTGCAACATCAGCGTGCTTGTGACAGGAACCCAGCGCAGGGATATGGGGAAGATGCAGCCGTTCACGTGCGTGGTGCGCCCGTCTGCCATGATGCCTATGTGCGCGCCATTCAGAAGATGAGGAAGGTTCAAGCGACTGCACTGAAAGGAGCTCCATACCTTGGGGTCCTTTGACTCTGGCACGGGTGCGGTGTCGACGACTTCACTACCAGGCACCTTCACCTCCCCTCGCAGGAACTTGAAGTACTGGGGGTCGGAACATTGCAAAAACATGGAAGGTGGGGAAGGTGGAGGGGGAGGTGGTGCATGGAAGCTAGAGGATGGAAGATGCCCCGCATGTGCCAACAACATGGCTTGGGGGGACGATTGCACATGACGGCATGAGTGCAGTGCATCGCAGCATGCAATCGTCTCTATGAACACACCAGCAGTACACGGACTGCATGATGCGGCAAGCTGTCATGCTGCGACAAGCTGTCATGCATGCCCTCCTTCCGTGCCACAACTGCCATGCCAACAGTACGCAGAGCTCCCTGGCTCATGCTGGGTGCATGCTGTGGTGTGGCAGGTGGCTGCCTGGCAAAGGAAGGGACCCTGCCTGCGGTCCATGGGCTTTGCAGGCTGATTGGGACCAGTGGGATCTTGCCAGCAGTACACATGAGCACGTGTCTTGCGGCGGCGAGACCAGCTGAGCGCAGCGGTAAAGCATGGCACTGCATGGCGCGCCACTCACCACCGGATCAACCTCCCGTGCCAGTTCCTCGTCCGAGACAACCCCAGGGATGTAAACAAATCTGCGCACAGGCCAGGATTTAGAGATTAACGAATTGGCGCGCTGTGACCGGCGAAAGCCCTGATCTGCAAACATCACTGCATTGCGTACCCATCACGGACAAAGGCTTGCTGCTGCTGTTCGCTCAGGTAAAACTTGCCACTCTGAGCTGCCTGCTTTTCGACCTGAGCAGTGCGAACAACGACATTCCTAGCAGCCCTGCGGCTTCCCAGGCGTTGCGCGTTCACGAGTGGCTTGGCAGAGAGCATTGTAATTGTGTGTTGCGTTAAACACAACTGGTAGCGGAGCGCCTATCATCATTGCAGTACTCAAAACTTGAGGAGGGAGGGATATGAATGAGTACTCATCGAGGCTCCCCTGTGGTGTGCACACACGCCAGCTGCAATTAGAATGGTGCGGTCCTGTCAAGCCGAAGAATACATATCTGACGGGTTTGGGGCCCTGGTGCAGCAGCGAGCGGCAACACAGGTGCGTGCATTGCTCTAGACTATGCTGTGTCAATAAAAAACAAATTCAGCCCAGGCTCGCACTGCTTATGATCTGAAAAACGTGCTGTACTTGGACAGGTGGGGTTGCTTGTCGGCAAGCAAAGCGTGGGCTCTCGAGATCTGCTACTTGGTACGATCCGAACACCGTCTCAGGTGCGCAATGTTGTCGCTGATCGCAGTGAATTTGGCACCTGCGCTGAGGCGACTGCACGTGTGCGGCCTGCAGGACGGGAAAGATGCAGCACAAGCTACTGATACCGGCGCAGTTGCCTCAGCCTCAAAGACAGCATCTAAAAAAGGGGGCAGCAGCAAGACAGCAGGCAGCGGCAGTAGCGCAGGCGGCAATGTGCAGCTTGATGTGGAGTGGATCTCTGAGCATGCACGTCAGGTGGCGCGCATGCTGCCCGGAGGTGCGGCCTGAGCCATGCATGGGGTGCATGCACAGTGCAGCGCTCGGCCAGGTGCCGCCTGCCAAGGCCTTATGTTGCAAGGCAGCGTGCACAGCGCCAGCACCACTCCTGTGATGGTTGCTGCATGCTGCCATGCGCAATTATGCACGGGTGTGCAGAGTGCATCATCCTGCGCGGCCACAGCACTGACAGGTCTCACCGTTCTCACGCAGGTCTGTCTGTGATGGGATTCTACCTCTTTTCCTCGGAGCCCGGCTTCCAGTCAGCTGTACTGCAGCTGTGCTCAGCACTAGATGCGTTATGGGGCATCTCAGCACCACCGCCAGGTGTGTGCTGGGTGTGCTGTGGCCCTGCGCCATGATCCCCAATGCACTGGGTGCATTAAACAGCGGCATCGAGCCAGTGCATGGAGGGAAAGAAATACACATCCATGCACCCATGCGCACCATGCGCCCCAATGCCTGACGGTCTCTTGGCAGGCATGCTCGTGCCGCCGCCTGCATGCCTCGCTCCGGGTGCAAACCCACTCACCTTGAACATTGTATGCCATGACTGGCGTATCACACTAACACTCAAGACCACGTCCAGTACCCTCACCTTAGCATAGAACCACGCTTGTCGCAATAAACAATCACCTTGACCACCTCAACAGATGCGGACGGCAAGCCTGGCGAGCTGCTGCTCCTGCACGCGGACGCGGGCTCGAAGAAACTGATGCTGCGTAGCGCGGGGCAGGGCGCATCAGCTGCGTCCGCTCTCAAGCCAGCAGAGCTCAAGTTTGCACCGTGTGTGAGCAACTTGGTGCAGCTGCGCTGCAGGTAGGCGCGCACAGGGCCTTGTAGAGGGGGCCTGGAGTCTGTTATCGGCCTGGCTTGTCCTGGTCTGCGGCTGGCAGCTCTGCTGTGCCATGTAGTCTTGGAATGCTTTGTTGTTTTGTTTGTGTGTGTCATGTACTGCGGCCGTGCCGTACTGCTGATGGCTCACAGCGGGACGTTCTGGAGGCATGCTGTCCCGTGCGCCCGAACTGCTGCACGTGTGCGTGGCCTGTGTTACGCCTGCTGTGCATGACCCATGTGCCGGCACCTGTGCGCCTGCAGGTACACGTTTGATGTCGCACTACCTGCGGCCAGCAGTACAAGCCAGCTGCGGCAGGAGCTGTCCTGCCTGGTAGATCACGCGTGCTCACGGGTGACCGAGTCACTTGTACTGCTGAGCGGCAGTGGGGATGTGCCCTCCGGTGAAACCGCGCTGGTGGATGTACTGCCTAAGACAGCTGCAGCCTCCACCTCTATTCCTGTAGTCGAGGGCCAGCTGCTGAGCCCCATGGGGTGCACCCCCACGGCTGGCTCATCTGCTGCATCGGACACAGAAGTGCAGGGCCGGGGCCGGCTGCGCGGCACATGCGTGGGTGTGGCGTACTGCCACAAGCGCCAGCCGTACAGCCGCGCTACTGCCGAGGCGGTGTCTGACCTGGCAGCGTCCCTGCGTGCCAGGCTGGAGCTATTGGTGGAGGATGCCCTGTCAGCGGCTGAGGATGTGGCGGAAGCAGCAGCAGGCGACCCGGCTGGCACAAGTGGTGTGCCGGCTGGCGGGGTGCCGGCAGCTGGGTCAGTGCCACAGCATCCGCTACTGAGGGAGGGCCCAATGACACGGGCAGTGGTGCTGGGGCTGCCGCGCCGTGTGCTGGTACCCTGGGCGGTGAGTTCACGACCTTCACGTGTGGGACGGCTGCCGTCTGACTCCCTCTCCGCTTTACCAAGTGTGCGCCATCCAAAGCCCCGACGCATCGTCAGCTGCATGCGGCCTTGGCAGTATCTCAAACGTCAAAGCCTGCTTTCCGTGCGGTGCTCTGAACCGTGCATGCTGTTTTGTTAGACAGTAGTCCACCTTCCCTCTCCAGCCGCCCACTCACCACCCACAAGGGCGAACGCCTGCATCACCACTACATCCCGCACTCAACCCCGTCCTCCTCACTATCTGATTGTCTCAATCTCATTCTCTCTCAGGCCGGGCTGTCCCTGTGTGACTACCTTGTGGGTGGGGAGGATGCTGCTGCTGCACTGGACCGTGCAGCCGAGCTCCTAGGCACCACGCCTGGTGACCACCGCTCGGTGGAGGAAGTGGAGGGCACGCCTGCCTTGACCCCAGCCAAGAAGCTGCCTGCCTGGCAGCCCAATGCAGACCCTGCCCAGGCTGTGGCGGATACGCACGGGCCGGGGGGCGCATCCGCATCAGCAGGTGGGGCGGCCTGCAGCAGCATAGGGCTCATGGGGGGCGCGGCAGCAGCACTGGCAGTAGGGGTGGCGGGCCTGGCAGTGGCGATGAGCTACATGACGGTCAACTGAAAGTGGTGTACGTAACTGTGTTGGTGCCTCCAGGTCTACGATACACAAGTGAAGGGTTAGCAAAGTCTGCTTCGATCTGCACAGATCTGCACACATTACATAGCAAGGCCTCAGTGTAGCGAGATACTTGTGTCCACGGTGCCATTTGTTACATCAGATGTAAGAGATGTTGCGTGCCTAAACTCCATGCTTAAAAATGTGTTGATGGTATTTTGAGTTACGGTATTCAAACCCTCACCACGTGTCCTGTCCAGTCACACATGAGTATAATGTTCCATTGTGTTGTTCCGGCCTGGTGCCTTTGATCCAAAATGCATCGAGACAAGCACCACGTGTGACAGATATCCAGATATGCATCTGTGGCACAGGCGCGCCTGCACGCCTGCAGCATCCCACATTGCATTCTGACCTCCTGGCCATAACAATATAACATGCAATCCATGGCTGCTGAGAGAGATGTGGGATATGTGCATCAAGCCTAGCGGGAAGCCATATCATTAGTAGGTGTGCATTGCATACGTTCCTTGCCCTACCCAGCCAAGTGCCCAAGTCAAGGTCAACACCAGCGGTCGGCGCTGCACCTTCCTGCAGTCCAGTCTGAACCCATCACCAGTCGAGCATCACCTGGATGCGCGGCTCAGACACTTGCAGCAGCTGTGCAGATGCCTGAGCTGATCAGGTCATCATCACTCATAGCGTCATGCACCCGAAGCCGGAACCACAAGAAGTGCGTCAGCTGCGCGCACATCATGCCCAGGGTGACTAAGGATGCCCAACTCATGCCACTCACAAACCCACAGGGTCAGTTCCCTCAGGCCCGGCAAGATGGTGACCAAGGCTACCCAGAAGTTTGGAGAGGGCCACCAGTGGGCATGTGCACCCGCCGAATACGGCATGATGCACAGCCGCCGCCGCAGGCTCGCCCCGAAGGCAGCATGCAAGCCGTACAGGATCTCACCACCCTGAGCATGTCCATCGACCAGCCAATCTGGCTCGACTTTCAGTTTTGTCAGCAAGTGCGCGATGGGCTGCAGTCCAGCAGGCTCTGCATGATGCTGCCATCTGCAGGTGGTCGATCTCCTCTCCCTGCCTCCATATGGATGCGCCCCGCCCCACCCAATGAGATGAGAGTTACCTTGGCAAGCCGCGCGCACGCTCCCAGAGTGGCTTGCTTGCATGTCATAGGGTCTGATGAAAGGTCAAAAACAACGGCCATGTCCTCTGGTGCGACCCACAGCTCCGGAAGGCAAGCGAGTGGCAGGCGGCTCAGCTGCACTGAATCCACGGGATCAACCTCTTGACGGAAAAAAGCCAGGTCCCAGACGTTTGCAAGCCCATGAGGCATATGAACGGTCCTCTGCAATGCCATGGAGGTGGTCGCCTGTCACGGTTTCCACACGTGGCAGCTGCAGCAACACATCAAGCAAGAGCTGATCGGTCACGGGGAGTGTGACTCACTGCAGCGGTTTGCAGGAAGCCAAGCCAGCGCTCGCGCAAGCGCAGGCAGATGGTCTGCAGCTTCCTGCATGTCCCCAACAATGACGGGTGTATGCAGCTGAGGCCCCAGCCTCTGCACCAACAGGCTGCATGCGCTCAAGCAGGACAGCTCATGCACATGGGGCAGCCAGCTGGACAGCTGCTCCATGCACAAGGACAGTGCAGCTGTTGGTGCTGACTTTCCCAAGCGCAAGTTGGTGAGGTGTCTGCATGCTGCAAGGCCGCCCAGCAGTCCTGGGTCAGCAGCTGTGTGGGTCCACACGCTGGTCAAGGAGGGCAAGGCCTGCCTCAGGTGCCCTCTCCAGGCCATGAACGCTGCTACAGTCCGATGACTGCATGAAAGCGCAGCAGGTCAATCGCCTTAACGTAGGCAGGCGGGCCGAGAAATGGGACTGCTCCATGGTATGCTGCGGCACTCTAGGAATGAGAAGGTATGCAAAGGTGGTGGCGTATGCATGGGCAACAATTGCGCCATGGGGGCGCCCCCCTGATCGCATGCAGTTGGCGGCCATGGTGTGGGCGCCCACCCACCTCAAGGTATAGCCCCTTGACGCAGCACACGCGCATGCCGTACAATTCAGACGCAGGTCGGGGCACGGCTCCCACCTGGGCTAAGAAGGATGCCATGTACTTGTCAGTGCCTTTGAGGTCTAGCCGCACGATCAGGGGCTGTGTACGGCACTCCAGCAGCTGGCACAGCTGACGGCGGGAGCCAGCAGGTACAAAGACACTGCCACTGACAGCTCCTGGTCTGGAAACTCAGGCTGCTGATGCAGCAAAACACCTCGTACCTGGTGCTGCGGCTGCATCTTGACAGTGCCAGCTTGTCTGCTGCGTGTTGCAGGTGCTCCAGCACAATCCGAAGAGCAGCAGGGTGCAAGCCCAGACCAATGCGCAGCCCTGATGCTGTGAAGTCAGCCATGGCTTTGGCAGCAAGCAGAAGGCTAAAACAAATCAAGCATCAGTCAGCAAATCAGTCAGCAGAGTGTAAACAGTAGTGCACTGCAGCTGCAACTGGGGTGTTGCACAGAAGGCAAGCCCTTGCCCAACAAATGAGTGTAAGTGCTTGTGTGCCGTCTGTATGTACTGCTGTACATCATGCAAAGCCGCTTTGAGCAGCAGTACGCAAGTTGAATTCAAGCCGTGGAGGGCCAGATTATGCGGATGTATGGAGGTGCCAGATACTGAGGCGCTGGAGGCAGCGATCGACGAGCTGCCACAGGATGTTCTTGCGCATCTTTTGCTAAAGCTTGGCAAACGACCTAAAGCTGCCCATAACCTAGCCTTGACATGCCGCTCCGTTCGAGATGCAATCGCAATTGCTGATGCCTTTTGGGCGCAGTGCTACCTGCACCAGTGGGGTGTCGGCGCACCAAGGGGAAGGCCGTGCAGGGTCAGCTGGCAAGATGCAGTGCATGCAGCACAGGCGGTGCGTTTCTGCAGGGTGCATGTGGGGGGGGTTGGCCCATGCGTGCGGTTGTGGGATCATGCCAAGCATGCCAGAGAGGCGAGGCCCCTGGTTTCCTGCAGATCTGGCATCGCGTGCAAGCTCTCTTAGCACAGCTTGACCCAAACACATAGCTGGCTTAGCTTTGCATCACATCGTAAGCGCCCCGCTGATCCTTTCCGGTCCCCTACCTGCCACTGTGTTGCAGATGGCAAGTGTACCAGCATGCAGCGAGGTGCCCCTTCCAGCTGTCGCCACAGGCCACGCGCTCATCGTCGTGCACACAGCCACGCGGCCTGAGAGCGGCACGCGGTGTGCCCATGTGGCAGTGGCTCTTGGACGGCGGCTGTTGTGGTGGTCGTGCAGTGATTCAACAGCACCAGGAGGAGGGCGCACCTCTCTGGTAGCCAGCCACCCACTGGACCAAGGTGATGCAGAACCAATGCGTGGATGCTGGATTGTGCACGGTCACGCTGTTTTATGGCATGGGGCGGGGCTCGAGTGTATGCACGACGGATAGCACATCACTGTAGTGCTCATCACAGTGCAGCATGTATGCACCAGCAGCAAACGCGATGAGATGGGCTTGCCCAACTGGTAGCCCTTGCCCTCGCTGGAACATTGTGTACTGCATGCCTCTCCACATGCAGCTCACACCGGGCAAGTGGAGTGCGTCCTGCCCCTGCCCATCCCACATGCTTTCGGCAGTAGCAGCAGCACACGGGGCGAGCACGTACTGCCCCAGCTGTACGCCTCTGGCTCCACAGACCGGACTATCAAGCTCTGGGCAGTTGGGGGGAGAGACGGTGGCAGCACAAGTGGTGGTGGTGGTGGCGCCCGCAGGGGTGTGTCAGGCAGCAGCGCCGTGCAGGCCGGTGGGGTAGGGCCAGACGGCCTCACGCCGCTGCGCACGCTGCGGCACCATAATGAAGCAGTCACGTGCATGGAGCTGCTCCACCTGCCAGGCGGACAAGTGCTTCTGGCCAGCGGCAGTGCTGACAGGACGGTACAGCTGTCAGGTCTGTCGCCCCTGCTGCCGTCCCCGCTGAACACTGGGCGGCATTCAGTCCTCCGAGGGCATGAGCGGGCCGTGCGCTGCTTGCACGTGCTGGGCTCTCAGCCGCCCTCATCAGCAGCAGGGGCAGCAGCAGCAGCATCAGCAGGGGCGTCAGCAGGGCCCGGTTATGGTGGTGGTCCTGCCCTGGGCACACCGCCCACATCGCCACGGCACGCACCCCTGCTGCTGGCCAGCGGGGGTAATGACGCACGTGTGAGACTGTGGGACATCTCACGCAGCAGCGGGACCAGCTCCGGGGCCTGCAGCAGTGGGGCCAGTGCATGCGTATCCACATGGAGGCTGCCTGAGCCAGTGCTGCAGCTGGCTGGGGTGGGCGATGGGCCAGCTGGCGGGTCTCAGCCGCTGGTGGCGGCAGTACAGGCGGGACGCATCGACCTGTTGGACCCGCGCCAGCAACAGCCGTGCAGCAGCATTGCTGGCATCCCCACGCCCTCATTGGCGCCACTCGCTGCGGCCCTTCCGGCGGCTGCCCCCGCTGCTGTGAGGATGCATGCGGCTGCAGCTGGCGGCCTGCTGGCCCACAGTGAGTTCATATGCCGAGTTGCTGGCATTTGCACTTGAAACACGAGGCATGCCTCAAGCCCTATGACCATCCTTTGTTTCAATGACCATGAAATGAAACGAGGATCAAAGCTGTGTGCGGTGTGCTTGCATGTTGCATGCTGACGGAGGGCTGCAACTGCTCGGCTGTCCCCCTGCTGTACAGCTTGGCGCCGCGGCGTGCGCGTGTACGACATGCGGCAGCTGTCACAGGGCCCTACATCCCCGTCACAGCTGCATCACGCGCCAAGGCCCTTGTATGACCTGGCCAGTGACCCAGCTGCCCCCATGGGCATGCTTCACATTGACTCTGTCAAGGTGAGGGGGTTCATATTCAGCTGGCAGATCCTGGCCCCAGTTCTGAAGCATACGACTAGCTTAATTAGCTTATTCACACCCAACCTGTGTCTACTCTGCCGGCATGTATCGCCATGTACTACTGAGGTGATGCTGTCCTCGTCATGATAAGCAGCATGCTGCTGATGTGTTGAAGACTCGTCTTAAGGACAGCATTGGTGGCAGCTGTGCTGTGTAGTCCATGAACCCCCACAACTCCCTCCCTCTCCGTTCCTCTATCTGATGAGGGATGCCTGTCCTTACCACTTGCACCCAGCCGCAACGCATCCAACCTCCTTCCCACACGGTGCAGGTGGTGGCTGTACCACTACGCGCAGCCCGCTCCGCCACCCATGGCGCAGGTGCTGTGTGCGTGTGGTCCACATCCACTGGCGAGCTGCTGGGCAGCTACTCAGCAGCACCGGGGGACCCAGGCCTGCCCATTGCAACAGCCGGGGAACAGGTTGCTGGTGGCGGCAGGTTACAGGGTGGAGGGCCGAGCAGCAGCAGGGAAAAGGCTGTTGGGACTGTTGGGGACCATTATCACACTGAGCCAGGGGACAGCAACAGCGACTGGGGGGACATTGAGGCGTATCAAGGGCCAGCCACAGATACTGATGGAGGTGCGAGAGGGGCTGAGGAGCTGTCTGGAGATGGTGGGGTTGAGGTGGCAGCGGAGGTGCCGTGCGCGCTTGGGGTGCATGGCTGTGTGCTGGCCATGGTGATGCCCTCAGGGAGGCTCGTGGTGCGCGACTATGCACAGGGACAGCTACTGGGGGCCGGCGCTGGTGCTGGCAATGGCAGTAGTGAGTGGGACTTTTCAAGCGAGGGAGGGAGTGACTCAGAGGGGGATGAGCACGGTCTGGGCCGCTTCTGGGCATGAAGGGACAAGGCACCTGTTGTATGTTTCAGGGATGTACCTAGCGATGAAGTTCAGGTGAAGAGGCTGTGAGGGAGACCATCTCGTGTTGCCATGACAACTACAACCCATATATCGCTGCATTCAGTGAAAGCTCCGGTCAGCAGCTTGCAAGCCACAGCCTTAAGGCGTCACTGCTTTGTGGGTCATACATCACACGTCACATGTCGCAGACCACGTCTGCTCACTCCTGTTCACTCCTGATCCTCACCCCCTGCTGCCTGTGCTGTCATGGCCTTGGCCAACTTCTTACGCAACCTCCCCGGTAGCTTCTTGCCACGCTTACCGTCGCCCTCTGCCGCCGCTGCAGACCCGCTGCCTGCCTTGGGCACGTTTTTGAAGCCGCCAATGGGCACCGGTGCGCCCCGGCCATGCCCCTTGGCTCCATGCCCCTTTCCATCACCATCCTCATCACTGTCACTGTCCCAAATGGACTGACGGGGAGGCGCTGGGATGATCGGCCCCTTACCCTTGTTTGCCTGAGCTGTAACCAGGGGCTGCTTCCTCGCCGCAACAGGCGGCCGGTCAACATAGTAGCCCACGCCCTGTGGCCCCTTTTTGAACACGTACCCCGGCCGTGCCCCTGCAAACTTCTTGGAAGCCACAAAGTCGGGGCCGGTGGGGACAAAGGTCGCCGCCTTTGCGCGTGCTACCGCCACGCCCACTTCCTTCTGCCCCAGTAGCCGGGCTGTAAAGGACGGCGGGACATCGCCCTGTCCATCGCTACGCGCCTTTTTCGCTGCCACCATATCGCCCTCCTGCTCGTCTGTACCGCCCCCGTCCAGCTCCCGCTTGGCCTTCTTGCTCTTCTTGTCGCCGCCCATCACAACCGCGATTGCGGCTTTGGTAGCTGCCTGCGCCGCCGCCTTGGCGGCAGCCGCACGCCCAGCCTTCCCAATGCCTTCCATCAGATCCTCCGCCTCCAACCGCTCATCATTCAGGTCATCCTCTGCTGCTCCCTCCTCGCGCGCTTCAGCTGCTGCAGCTGCCGCTGCCTTGGCCAGGCCCTCTGGCCCCAGGTGCGCGGCAGCTTCCTTCCAGGCGTCAGCCAGCTGTAGCAGGAGGGGATCCACGG
The DNA here is from genome assembly GCA_001662365.1 of Chlamydomonas applanata. NCBI lineage: Eukaryota > Viridiplantae > Chlorophyta > Chlorophyceae > Chlamydomonadales > Chlamydomonadaceae > Chlamydomonas > Chlamydomonas applanata. The sequence goes on from BDCZ01000081.1 coordinate 33,271, forward strand.
CCTGGCCATGAGCACCAAACAGCTCCACCAGGGGGCCCGCGATGCATGCCTGCGCCACACCACACACAGCACGCGCCTTTGACCAGCAGGGAACTGGAACCCGATCCCATCACCACAAAAGGCAGATTACCCAGCAAGCGGCAGTGTCACACGCTCGTGCCACTGCAGTATCAGGCAGCAAACCGAGCAAGCTGGCTGCAGCTGCTGCAAACCCCGCAGATCAGAATGGCAACTGATCATCCAAGACGGCAAAGGACATGCGCCATCCACAGAGGTATGCCCACACCAGCAGCCACACCTAAAGCCACATGCCCCCCAACCATCCCTGCCCAACCCCTTCCGAACCCCAACCGCTTCCGAACCCCATCCCCTTCCGAACCCCACCCGACTGCCCACAGAACCAGACAGGACACACAAAAAGCCCCCTGCCGCACCAGGTTGCGTGTGAAGAAGGAGTACGCGTGGCCGTACGCAGCCAGCCGCCCTGTTCGCCCCACCCGATGGATGTAGGTCTCAAGTGAGGGTGGGAAGTCATAGTTGACGACGTAGGGGAGCAGACGGATGTCTAGTCCACGTGACGCCACATCCGTCGCCACCAGCACCTGTGCAGGGACAGCAGCACGGGCATTGAAGAATGGCTGAAGAATGGCTGACGAATGGCTGACGAATGGCGAAGAATGGCATAGAGTGAGTATAAACAGCACGTTTGACTCAGTAGCCCTTGAGCTCGCTTGCCAGCCCTGGTGCGTGCCCTGCCTGCAGCTGCTGCAGCTGCTGCACCTTGCCTTTCGTTGAACACTGGCGCTACTGAGCACTGCTACAACTGTTGACTCACCTGTGCCTTGCCCGCCTTGAACTCGCGCATCGCATGCTCGCGCTCAGGCTGCGAGCGCTCGCCATGCAGCATGACCACCTTGTAGCCCTCGGCCTTGAGGGTGTCAGCCAGGAAGCGCACGGTCTGCGGGTGCACCCAGTGGCAGCGGCGGCCGCACGGAAGGCGTGAGCGGTGACTTGAGCAGGCGGGGTGTCGGCGCTGGGCGCATGGTCGTGTTACTTCTGCTGAGGCTGCGGTGGCCCACGCTCTTTTAGCCATACAGCAGCAACACAGCAGATTCACAGCAATACGGTGAAAAGCAGCTGCATGCCTCCTATCCATTCAAGCAGATCTGCGCAGCGGTCCGCATCTTGTGGCCACTCTGCACCCTGAGCCTTGAGGGCAGAGCCCTGAGCCCCTGACCAAACGCACAAGGTGCTGATTCCAAGTCACAGGGATTTCATCAGGATTTCATAAATGAAGTGACAGTCTGTTGTGATGGTCAGTTGTGATGGAGCGACGCACCTTGATGCGGTTGGCAAACACCAGGACGCGCGGCAGGTTGCGCATCTTAGCGCCCTCCGCCTTTTGGTTAATGGCTGCCAGGTGCTTGAGCAGCTTGGCGGGCTTCTTGTGCTCAGCACATACCTGCACCACCTGCGCACGCGTATGGTGAAAAAATGGTATAAAAAGGGTATATAAAAAAGGTGACCATATATGGCCATGTGTGCCGACAAACGTGCGTGTTGTACATCTTGCATTATGGATACCACATCTTGATATGACCCGAGCCGAGGGCTAGGATGAAAAGTCTCAAATTCCACTTTATCCATCGACCTCCATCCCACGAGTTAGCTTGGTACAGGTATGGCCGATTCCAGGCTGAAACAAGGCACGTGCCAACCAGCACCAGCCTGCACCGGCCAGCACTAAGCACCAGCCAGCACAAGCTAGCACCAATGGGGCTCCAGGCATCACATGTGGGTGCAAGCACTATATCCCCAGCACGAGCACCGGTACCGGCCCCACAGCAACAAACAACACAGGGGCCAGAGCCTGACGCCCACCTGTGTGATTGTGTGGCTGATGGAGGCGGCCGAGTGTGAGATGGTTACACGGGCAGCGGACGGGGACAGCCACGCAGCAGCTGCCACAGCCACCTCCTGGGGCATGGTCGCCGTCATCAACGCCACCTGCGGCCGGGCAGCACCGCCCATTGCCGGCAACGCAGCCGCGGCCTTCGCCGCCTTTTTTTTGGCGCCCGCAGCTGCAGGCGCCTTGGTGCTTGTGCTCCCAGCGGCTGCTGGGGGCAGCAGCAGGGCACGCAGCCGCTCCAGCTGTGGTTGGAAGCCCAGCCCCAGCATCTTGTCGGCTTCGTCCAGCACCACATAAGACACGCCGGCCGGAGGCTGTGGCGCAGTGGGAGAGCCGTCCGTGCCCTGCTCCTCAGCAGGGGGAGGGGAGGGGCCAGGTGGCCGCAGTGTGAGCACGCCATCGTTCACCAGGTCCAGCATGCGGCCGGGAGTGCCCACGAGGATGTGTGGCTTCTTCTGCAGCAGCTCCACCTGCATGGCAGTGATAGCACAGGACCGAAGTTTTAGGAAGTTTTAGACATTTTAGTCAGAACAAGGTGAAGATTATCACCAAGTTCAAGATCAAGTTGGTCCACGGCATTGCGCACAGCACCGCTGCCATCCACCTCCTTCTCGCACAGACACATTATGCATGCACATCATTTCGACCGCTTACGAAAGGTGGCATGGTGAATAGAAACTTTGCGCTGCAACTCCCTCATGCAGGGCCTCATGCAGGATGACAGCCCGCCCACCTGCTGCTCCTTCGGCACTCCGCCATACACGCACGCGGTGCGCAGGCCCGCGAGCTTGCGCACGGTGCGGCACGCCATGGCCACCTGCAGTGCCAGCTCGCGCGTTGGGCACAGCACCACCATCGCAGGCCCCTCTGGGCTGCTTGCGTTCGAGTGGCCAAGAGCCTGCAGCCCGGCAGCGATCAGTTGATATGACATTTGAGATATGACGATACAAGACAATCCTGCATCGTTCAGAAGCACGAGGTAGCAGGCTAGAAAAGCCAACCAAAGTCCATTGTGATGCGGCAGGCCTGGGCAGACCAGCGCTGCCCATACAATGGCCAACAAAGGACTCTGAGGGTGAGTTGAGACTTGAGAGTGTTTGGAATGGAGGCTCAGTCGAAGAAATTCAAGCATGTTTATCCTTATCCTCACTGAAAAACTCAGTAGCGCGGATAATCCTGTCATCCCTGCCCCCTTGCATGCACTGTGCATGCTGCGTGCCATGGTTTGTGCACTCATCCATGCGTGTCAAAGGCTCAGACGAAGAAATTCAACCATGTTTATCCTTATCCTCACTGAAAACTCAGTAGCGCGGATAATTCCGTCATCCCTGCCCCCTTGCATGCACTGTGCATGCTGCGTGCCATGGTTTGTGCACTCATCCATGCGTGTCAAAGGCTCAGACGAAGAAATTCAACCATGTTTATCCTTATCCTCACTGAAAACTCAGTAGCGCGGATAATTCTGTCATCCCTGCCTTGCTCACATGCCGATCATGGTATGCGACCACGCCGCATGCACACGCTGATCAAATGGTCAAGCAGTCGTGCATGCCGAACAGACACTTGCACAATGTGTACTGTGCCATGCCGTGCGCACAAGCAGTACAAAAGAACAACAGGCGTACCTGCAGCTTGGCAATACCAGGCAGCAGGTATGCAAGAGTCTTGCCGCTGCCAGGCTCTGCCACACCCTGCAGGTCCTTGCCAGCACAGCACGCAGGCCACGCCGCAGCCTGTACGCGGCATCAGTCAAGGTACAGGCAAGGCACAGCAATGAGCATGATGCCAGCCACATGGGCCAGACAAGCTCAACATGATATGATGGCGTTGTGTCAGGGAGCTTGTCCCATCCCCAGTTCATTTCTTCATTCACTCGTTCACTGGTTCTGTTCTACAAGCAGGGCATTACCAGCCACTGCCTCCCACCTCGCCTCCCACCTCGCCCTCCATGCCCACTGGAGCTTACCTGGATAGGGGTGGGCTCTACGAAGCCCTGGGAGACCATGAACGACTGAATGAGTGGTGGATAGGGCTTCAAAGCCTCTGCTTCCACAACTGTCACACCCTCAGCCTGTGCCCGTGCCAGCGCCTGCTGGCGGGCCTTGCTGTTGGCGTGCTGCAGGGCCAGGGAAGGGTCTAGTAGCTGCACTCCAGTGGACAGCCGCATGCCTGTGGCCTGCTTCACAGCAGGTGCCCTGTCCTTCCCCTGCTCCTCATCCTCCCCATCCTCGCTGCTGCCTGCCTTCCTCTTCTTGCCTGATTCCTTCTTGCTCTTCTTCCTGTCCTCCACCTTGGTCTGGTTGCCAGCAGCTGCGCCACTGATCTGGTTGCTGGCGCTGGCAGCAGCGTTGGAGCGCTGGCGCTCAGCCATCACATCCTCTTCGATATCACTGGGCACCTGGGCCATCACAGACAACAGGCCATAGCAGGAGGGCACTTGTGATTAGTAAAGCATGAGCCGTGATGGGAGATGTATGCGCCATGTTGACATGCATCAAGCGCGCCCAAGCTGAGCCCATATCAAAGCTCTGTATGAGCCTGTGACTTCCAGAGCCAACTGGCACGACTCACCTCCTCGTCGCCGCTTTCGTCCTCAATCTTGCCATTCCATTTTTTATCCTCGTCCGTCAGTGCGGGCATCTTGTAGCACATGCCTGCGGGGCGCACAGCATGCTTGCTGATGCAGCGCGACCGCCTCTGCCTCCATGCAGCATGCAGCATGCGGCCTGCCATCATGCATGCATGCATCATGCAAACCCTGCAGGTGTGCCTCACCCTGGCATAGCCGGCGCCCCTTCCGCTTCTTACGCTCACGACGCTGCGCCTTCTCATCTTTGAGCATGCTTTCTGCGCGCATAGCTCCCAGTTTTTTCCATTGCTTCTTGGCGTTTTTTCTTCGCGCGTAGTCCTGTCCCATTCTTCCAAATTCAGGTGTCTGTGATGCAACGCCAAGGGACGCCACTTGGGCGGCTAAAAGCGACGGCCTGTGAGACACCTGTGAGATGTCTATTGAATCCCTGTGCACGCGCGTCAGCATAACGAAGTAGTAAAGTTGTTCGCGTGACCTACGCGCCACTCTCCACAACCGAGCTTTCAAGAACCCCAGCTCGATCAACATGTCTGGCGCGCCTGTGCTCGTCCATGTCGTGTACTGCGGTGAGCATGGCATAATAATTGAACACGCTACGTGCCTCCAGTATTTCCAATTATGTTGTCCACATAACACCGCCCATGCCTGCACGCAGGTGCCTGAGGGTACGGCTCCAGGTGAGCGCAGGAGAATGGCCGAACCGTGCTATGGGGTTGTTGCTTCACACGTGTACATGGCACCTGGAGGAAGGCATGCTGTGCGCAACTGCGCGTACTTGCCAGTTGGACCAACTGGTGTGTGCCTGCCCCCCTTGCGCACATGCACATGATGCTGCAGGTACCGCGCATTTGCAGCTGCCTGCGATGCAAAGTACCCTGGACAGACTCGTATCCAGCACACGTATGAGGCCACGCCTCACTCGAGCGGCAAGTTCGAGGTCACCGTGAATGGTGGGTGCAGTGTGGTGGCTCACTTATCACAGACCAACGACCTACCCAGTTCCCAATGTTTATCCTCCTGTTCATTTCAGAGCGTGAGTTGTCATCTCGGTTTATATATTGACACTGCTTTTTGGGTTGGTATGTTGGGCTGCAGGTGAACTGGTGCACTCGAAGAACCCTGGCGGCCTTGGCTTCCCCGACTCTGCCGAGAAGCTGCAGGTGATACATTCCGGGCCAGTAAGAAAACAAAAGGGGGTGCTGGATTGGCTGGATACTGTCTCCTCTTGTATTATGGTTGCGGTGCAAGATGGAAGGAGCATTGCCTGTGTTAAATCTCAAAGCAGTTGGTGTTGCACTCGCTTCCTGCCTGACCCTCATCTATGCCAACTGCGTGCAGGCGATTTTCAACGCCATTGACAAGGCCCTGGCGGCCTAACCCTGCACAATATGTGCGGCGTTGGGCCGCACAGTGAACTGTGCAACACTGCTGCAAGGGATGGTGTGCGCTATGAATGGTGGGGGTTGGATTTGAAGGGCGCTGGTGAGATGGGTCGTCACCCATGCCTGCGCCTGGATTCCATTGCTGACCTGCACCTGGAGGTAGCATGCCATCAGCTTGCATCGGTGACGGAGAACGCTGAGCAATGTGAATGAGGAGCTACTGTATGGTTGTATTGTCATCTCATATCCAGCCGCAGAGCTGCAAACAGGCACACAGTTTGCAGGCGCTGGGTGTTGGCTGCTCTTTTGCTTTCTGTCGCGTGTGCATGCACGCCTGTGTTCTCTCTCTTCTCTCAACAGTGCATGTGAAAGCAGGGCATCAGCCGCAGGGGCATCTGGTGGTCTGTAACTGCGCCGATGAATGCCTTACACGGTCCGCACAGCAGGGCCCAGGCCAGAGCAGCCGTATGGACGTGCTCGATCCTTGTGCCAATATGATATTGTGCGCGCAACGCTGTGCTGACGCACACATGGCTAATCATGCCCTGTACCATCTGTGGACGGTTCCAAACCACAGCAGCATTGTGTGTGTGCTGCCTGCAGCATATAGACAGCCGGCCATAGACCTTGCTGAGATGCTACAACCCCAGAAGCAGCTCCTGGCGGGCATGTAGCGTGCATGGCTGTAATGCCCCGATGCACCCCTTCCCCGCATCACAGCCATCTGATGGCTTGTTAATGCTTCATCGCAGACCACCGCTTTCTGTTCACGCAGCTGTAAGGGGCGTGGGGGCGATGATCTGAGAGTCGAGGGCCTGGGCTGCATCTGGGAAGCCCACATTGATCAGCAGCTGCGCCAGCCACCTGCATACAAACACACACCGCGCAATTTGCATTGTTCAGGTCTAGGTTCATCCTACATGGCATTTCGGTCTGAGCTAGGCCACTCGCTGCATTGGTGAGTGCGAGCATCGGGACACCATTCAAACAGACCCCACCAGGACAGCCAGAACCATAATGAGACATGCTACCCCCTCACAGGGCCAGACAAGTGCAAGCTGCACTCGAGCCACACACCTGCGTGTGGTCTCGTCGTTCTTCAGGCAGGCTGTAAACTGTGGGTTGCGCAGCAGCTCGGGGAGACATGACCGCAGTGCCTCACGCGCCCTGCGGCAGGTGACCACAACACGCCCATCTGTCAATTGTGCGAGAGTGCAACCCACAGCCACACTGCACGTGATGCCTACTGACACAGGGGCTGACACAGGCCCTGAATTTGCTGTTGCCCCTGCCTTGGGCCCTGCGCTGCGGCACACATATCATGGCTGCAGCTTATCATGGCTGCAGCTGTGCCCACACCAGCTGTACTGCAGCTGTTGCAGCCGTCCCGCTGCTCCAGGACGCACCTCGGGTTATCCGAGAGGCGCAGGTAGCAGCGGATGATGTGCTTGAGCAGGCGTTGTGAGGGCTGCTCCTGGGCCTGCGCCTGGGCCACCACCATGTTGCCCAGCACTGCACCGACCGCGAAGAAGCGCTCAGCAGTAGCGCAAATGTAGTTCAGGCCCACCTGTGCCCACATTGATCAGCAGCATTGCGCATGCACCCTGTTAGCAAAGCCTGTTGAGCTCAGGGCTGGCCTCAACCCAGCTTCAGCTGCCTTGGGTGCAGGCGTGCCATGCTGCAGGTCAGCGCCATGTGCACGGTGCTCAGGCATGCAAGGGTTCCTCACGTCATCCAGCAGGATCTTCTGCACAATGAAGGTGGCCACCGTCTTGGACAGCTCGGAGCCGATCTCCATCGTGCGCAGGCACAGGGGGATGATCTCCGTCGAAAGCAGAAAGTTGATGACATCTGTGTCGTCGACCTACGGCCCAAGGTAGCGTACAGCTCGTTAGCAGCTGTCTGATGATGCTACCGCCTGCCCTAAAACAACCACGCACCTTAACCAGAGCGCCAATCACACCCAGGCTGGTCAGGCGCAGGTATTCAAAGGGCCGGGTCTTGCTGGAGGTGTTCAGGAAGGGGTAGAGGAAGAGAGGGATGTGCGCTGCGGAGGTATACGAAGGGTCAATTAATGCACAGCCCATGCACCTGTGCATCCATGCATGCATGGAGCCATGCAAAACAAACCCACCCTGGAGAAACATGGACCGCGTGTCCTGGTGCGATGCCACGCATTGTAGCAGTGCTAACGCATTGCACACACGGTTGGACGCGTGCGCTGTGAGCGCTGGGGGCGACAGGAGTGGGTAGATTGACACGATCTCCTGCAGAAGAGCTGCAATAGTGCCGAAGCTGTACCACAGGAAGGGAGCTAGCTCAGGGAAGTTCTCCCGCTTCTTGCTCAGCTCCAGCAGTGCATTCTCTCTGGTTTGAGGGTTGATCAACTGATGAACGTATGCTTCTATGTCGTTCATGCTCATGGGTTGCCTACAGTCAAGTCAAAGTTGATTTTGGGGCTACATCCCCAATCTATGGGGGACCCATGATTGTTAACAATTGTTAAAATCACTGGAAACGAGCTATCATAATTACAAACAAAACCGGCAGGAAGTGGACCAGATCACCCAAATTCTGGGTCACACGTCAGTGTTTTGCGGGGCTCTTTCGTAGTTCGTAGTTTCCTGCGTTGTGTGGTTATAATCTGAGCTGGCTGGATATCGTCTTGTGCAAACCTACTGGGCCTGTCAGAAGGCGTGCCTTCGTCCACGGTGATTGTACAACATACACTGCACAGAGCACGTTTCAGCAGGCAGTTGCAGCCATGTTGCAGGGGTTGCGCATTGTGCCGCTGGAACCCTCCATGCACGAGGCCGCCATGCTGTTGCACCGCATGGCTAAGTACGGTCCAGGCAAGCAGCCTGCGTTCAGTACACCGCACCTTCAAATAGTGAACGAGGTCCTGCAAGGCGGGGCAATGTGTACAGCGGTGTGTGCACTGTGGCGGGAGGTGCCTGAAGACGAGGAGCAGCTTGTTGGTGTGATCACTGGCCGGATGCAGCCGCAGCAGCCTGGCATGGAGCTGATATCTATTGTAGTTCGGGCAGATGTGAGGCGTCAGGGCATCGGCAGCCAACTGATGGCCAGCATACTTCAGCCACAGGCAATCGATATGCCATGTTCAGCGTGGGTGCCGCCGCAACATGCGGCATTGGAGGCGTTGCTGCGTTCTGCAGGCTTTGCGCATCAGGCACAAGCAGGGGCGCGACCCACACATGCTGCAGCAAACAGCACCTGCTGGACACGAGCTACAGCGGGGCACCGTGCCAGGGGCCCTGAGCTACCAGCCGCACCCTTGCCTGAGGAGTCTTCCAGTGGCAGTGGCCTGCTTGACATCAGCTTGATGCAGCCAGAGGATGCGCCTGCAGCTGCAGTGCTGCACCGTACTGCAACACATAACGGGAACCCTGTGTTTGGCCAAGGCCAGAAGCTTGCAGATGTCATGGTGAGGATGAGTTGACGCTACAGCTGGGTGGCCTGAGTGCTGTTGTGTCGGTCCTCTGTTGATCCCCTTGTGGTGCCTTTGATGCCTAATGTGCATGGCGTGAGCAATCACGCTTTGCAAACAGAATCAACAGATTATGCAACTAGACTGGCACCGCACCTGGCCATCATGCTGCAGGAGATGCTCGAGTATGCAGCACGTGGAGAGAGTGGCGTGGTGGGCCTGGTTGCACGGCATGCTGTTGATGGCAGCAGTGGCAAGCTCCTAGGAGTGCTGACAGCTCAGCTGGAAGATAGAGGCACGAGTGATGGGCTGGCAAGCAGCCCTGCAGGCCCAACGCTGGTGCTGCTTACGTTGGTAGTGGATCAGGAGGCACGGCGCAGTGGGTTGGGCTCAGCCCTCCTGGCCGCCCTGGACGCTCATGCAGCAGGTGTTGGTGCAGCTCGTATCGTGACGGATGTCGCGTCTGCCAATGCGCCAGCTGTCGCCCTCTTCCAAGTGCATGGATACCAGCTGTCGCCTGCCACGGCAGCTGCTGTGACGCAGCCACAGGCGAAGACATCCAAAGGGTTCAGCACAGCAGCACCTGGGAGGGGCCGGAAGGGCAAAGCAGGTGGCAGTAAGAGTGGCGGCAGCAAGAGCACGGCTGCAGATGCACCTGCCGCACTTGAGTTTGTCCGTGTGCTGGCCGATGGCATGGCTGGGCTGGGCGACGACGCACCTACCGGATCAGTCACGCGTACAGCGGGTGCATCAGTGTGCGCTGCTGCACTGCCTGTGCCTATGCGCCAGCGCAACATGTTGGCACAAAGCGCTCGTGCTGTTGTTAGCTTGCCGCATGTATGCTGTGTGCGGCGGACGGGTCCGTTGCCTAAGGCATCCCATCCCATGCGGTCTGCAGGGTTGCAGCGGCATACACGGCTGCACTGTCGGGGCGTGGTGCTGCTGTGAAGAAATGGAGCCCAATGCTAACCCCCTTGGAACATGGTGTGCTTAGGGTTCTGGATAATGTCAGGATGGCACATTTCTGGGCGCATTTATCAATTTTTGTAATAACCGGCTGAATATAAACAGGATTCCTGCTTGTCGCCTTTCTAAATCCCGGATCTTAGATCAGCAGGTCGACTTCGCGAGCCCAGCCCAGCGCGCTCTTGAGACACAAAGTTACGTTTGCTCCGTAATCATGGTACAGATTGGCGTCAAATGGAGTGGGAAGGAGTTTGACATTGGTGAGGCACATGTGCACAGCACGTGCACAGGCCAGCAGAAGGGGCATTTGGTGGGAGCTGCCATGCATTTGCTGCAGGCACCTGGCTTGTCATGCCATGCACATGGCATGGCACAGCAGGACAGCACAGCATGGCACACAGCAGCATGACGTTGACCCCAGCATGTATCAGCGCCCCCTTGTGATGCTCTTCCTGCCCCTGCCCCTCTGCAGATATGCCAGAAGATGCCACAGTGGCAGATCTCAAGCGTGAGCTGGAGGTGGGAGGGGCTGTCCATTCAATCACTGGTGTTTCAGCCAAGCTTTGCCCCTGATCATGAATAACACGGCGTTGTACACATGGCCCTGCATGACGGAGCCTGACCGCCTGTACCGTTGAACTAGTGTCCGCCACAAGGAGGCACAAACCGAGAGCAACACACACAGGCATCCGACATAGATTATGCCATCGCATGGCTGGTGGTCACGCGAAACGGACAATCATTGCGGGTTGCCTGCGTGTGCACGCAGGCCAAGACCAGTGTTCATGCCAATCGCCAAAAACTTCTGGGGTTGAAAAAGAAGGACAACAAGCCAGCAGGTAGGGCACACTGTGCACGAGTTGGCCAGTCAGTGGTTGCGTCCACGTCCCCCTTGTCCTGTTGTCCTGTTCGCATGCTGGCGGTGCTGCTGATGCGCGATCACGGTTGCCATCATCATGCGCCGCACGTGTGTACGTATGCGCAGATGACGCCGTGACCATCGCAGACCTGGCACTCAAGCCAGGCGTAAAAATCATGATGATGGGCACACCTGAAGCAGTCATCGAGGCAGCGCAGAAGGAGGCGGAAGCTGCACCCGAGGTCCAGGTGGGTTACACAATACCGCCCATGTTTCGTACAGATCATACAGCTTAGGGCACGCACGCACCCTGCCTTACAAACCAGTGTCTTTGGCCCTCGTGGAAGAGCGTGTACAGCAGTCTGTGCTGGGCATGCTGTGCACGATCTGCACGTGCGCTTGATCTGCATGTGTGGCTGTGCCTGACGTGGCAGTACAGTACAGGACATCGCAGCTCACGGCGTCCACGCTACACGTATACATAAACTACGGTATGTGTGGTGCCGCAGGACGACTTTGACCTGTCTGCGGAGGATGAGCAACACGTGGATATCAAGGACCGGCCAGAGGTGCAGGTGCGCACAGGCAGCCAGCAGCTCATGTGCTGCTCACGCCCGCAGCTCACAGCACTCTGCTGCACGCGCCACCGGCCAGGAGTATGTGTGTTCGTCTATTGTTGAGATCCTGAAAGGCACTACTCATAAAATGGATATAGATCTTGTATACAGTAGTGGATACAACTGATGTCTTGGTTGAATGGTGGGGTGTGGTTGGGTGTTGGCCAGGGCCAAGTGGAGGGCCAATGGTGCCTGCCTGCCATCAGCGTGACTGCGCACATGGCCTCCTGAGTTTAGACATCAGCTGTTTCTACTGCTGCTATATCAGCAAGAATCCGCAAGAACTGCGTGGCTGAGAACTCAATTGTTTGACTTCTTTGCACGCGCGCAGGAGAAGCTGGCACGGCGACTGCGTAGCGTGGAGGTCAAAGTGCTGAACCCTCCTCGGCCAGGCAAGAAGTGCCTGGTCCTCGACATTGACTACACGCTCTTTGACCTCAACTCAACAGCGGAGCGACCTGAGGAGCTCGCGCGCCCCTACCTGCATGAGTTCCTCACCGCCTGCTGTGCGTGCTGCGCGACCAGTCATACCACTCTGCATGCAGGAATCAGTCTCCTGTGTGGCACCGTTCTTGTTAGCACTCAGCATTGCTGTGGGTACTGCTCGGGCGCGGGTGCGCGGGCACCCAGGCCAGCTCTGGCTGAGCTGTCTGTTTCTGCCACACTGTGTGATGCACCTTTGGCACGTTGCTGCTCGCGCAAGGACAGCAGCTCTGTCATTCCATGGCTTGTCCTGGTGCTGGACCTGCGCCGCTGCAGTACTGCAGCTGCTGATGTGCTGCTGTGTGCTGCCATGTACTGCCACAGATGAGCACTACGACATTATCATTTGGTCGGCAACTGGCATGAAGTGGGTGGAGGTTAAGATGAAGGAACTGGGTGTGTCCACACACCCTGACTACAAGCTCGTGTGCATGTTGGACCACTCAGCCATGGTGAGAGCCTCATGACTTCCCATCCTGTTGCAGTGCGGTCACAGAACTGCAATGTGGTTGCAGAACTGCAACCTTGTAGCAGAGCTGAGTCTGTATGCACTGTTGGTGCGATGTTATCAACCTTGCATCTGCTCTGAAGTTGCCAGCGCCTGAGCATGGGTTCTAGGGATCTGCCTTATCTGGCTCCCCTGTCTATTTCTTGATCTGGCTGCAGCTGACTGTTGCAACCGACAAGTACGGCGTGTTTGACTGCAAGCCGCTCGCGTTCATTTGGCAGAAGTTCACAGGCCAGTATGACGAGCACAACACGGTGCGTGTGAGCAGCAGTAACGTGCAGTACGTAACGACACTGCAAGACTCAAACTACTTTGTGCATTTAGCCACGTTCAGCACACATTGACGAACCCCGTGCCTCCCTTACATCCCCACTACCCCGTGATTGCAACTTACACCCCGATAACAGCAAGGATAACGATGACTAAGGACATTGATCATGGCCCTCCTGGTGGCATGCTACGCCCGCTGTGTGCGCAGGTGATGCTTGATGACCTGCGCCGGAACTTCATTATGAACAAGCAGGCGGGCCTGGTCATCCGCCCCTTCAAGCGCGCTCACCTCACACGGCACACGGACAAGGAGCTCAAGTACCTCAAGCACTACCTGTGCAAGATTGGGACGCTGCTGCGCATCTCGCACCTCAACCACCGCAAGTGCGTGGCACGCACAGTCTGTGGCTCATGCGTATTGGAATACTTACATCATATATACATCACGCGGCTTATCTCCGTTTGTCTGATGGCTTATCACAGATTTGTCTGCATGCCGGAGCCTGACTGTGCTTAAGCTAACGTCCAGCACAAACACACACTGTAAACAGAGACGTGTGCATAGTGTGCATCTGTTTACGGCATCACACCAACTGCCCGTGTGTTAGGTGTGCGGCGTGGATACGTTGCGGCTTGCCTGCATCGATGGTGTTTGTTTTAGCCAGCTGTAAAGCGCTGGCGTGTAGTGGTGCTTGGAGTTGCAGCGGCTGCAACTGCGCGGCCGCCCAAATGCTATGCCAGCCGCCACCTGTCACCACCTGCTGCTCCCATTGTGCACCTCACGCAGGTGGGAGGAGTACCTGAACGGGACGCTGCCTATTCCAGACCCGCCCTCATCATCGTGAGGCAGTGTCCACAGGGGGGCGGGACAGTACTTGTGGAGAAACCAATGATGTCAACGCTAATGATCAACAGCTGCGCATGCGCAGGCGTCTAAGGTGTACATTACTAGTGTGTGTAGCAGCCGTTCAGGGCCCGCGGATGAGGCCTGTTGGGTGATTGTAATCAGTGGCTCTTTGCTTTCAACCAGCAAGTACTTTATATTTGCGCAAGCTCGTTACTTGCAAAGGCTGATTCCTGCGGGGAGCCCGCCAGCACAGATGGAGACAGCACCAACGGGAGCTGGGGCCCTGGCAGCCGCTGTTCTGTCTCCCAAGTGCGTGCCCCGGCAGAGGCCTGCATACACGTTGCTGGAGTTGCCGCTCCTGCCAACATCAGCACCTCGTCTGGGACTGTAACATCAAAAGAAATGCTTAACCTGAACTGCATTCACGCTGCTGGTTCTCGCTGCAGCGGGGTCTCTGGTGGGGCTGGTGTGGGGATTGAGGTTGTGAAGGTGCGTGCCTCGGCTTGCCCTGGGCGCTATTCTGAAGCTGTATGCTTATCAGCGAGCCCTCTTGGTGGTGGATGTTGCGGGGCCTGTCTGTGGCTGTCCCTGACACGGGCTGTTAGGCCCTGTCGACGAGCGGTTCGCCATGGCTGCGCCGCACGTAGGCACGGCTACGCATGGCTGCGGCCTCAAACGGCCTTGCACCTGCCATCTTCAAGCGTCGATCGGGGGAAGCTGCTCTCCTCTTCGTGAGTCCCCCATGTGACAGCCTCATGCCACATTTGCCAAATACAAGGGTGGCTCCCTGCGACAAGCTCCCCACTACGCATGTGTTCCATGTCTGCTTTAGATCTGGCTGCAGGCTGTGCGCATGTGTACCTGCAGGCACTGACATGCAGAATGCATGGCGCATGCGTGTGCTTGCAGGAAATGGGGATCCGGGTACCCGACTGGGGCGTGCTGAAGAAGATGCGTGCTGAGTCTCCTCGCTTCATGATGTCTGGCAACCTGTTGGCACGCACCATCCCCAGGGTACGTTCCTTTCACGTGTGCATGGCCTGCATGCGGGCTCTAAGCACAACTTTGCATGCACGAAGAAGGGCTGTGAGGGTACGGAACTGCTGCATGTGTTACTGGTGCATCCTCCATCAGCCCCGACCTGCTACAATTCTCAGGTTTCTCACTCACAACCCTCCTGTGTCCATGCCGTGCCGCAGCGCCCAATGATGCACCACCCAGATGCAGCACTGCCACCCACACGGCCACCAGTGGCGGCACCGATCCCCCCCGCCCAGCTCAACCCAGTGCCCAAGCTGTCCCGTGCGATCAAGTCCAAGTCCAATGGGGCGGGCCGCACGTACACCTCCAAGTTCCGTGGCGTGCACCAGACCTTCCCCACAAAGCGCTGGGAGGCGCAGTTCCGCCGCAACGGCAAGCCCACCTCGCTGGGTGAGTTTTGCCATGCTGCTTGGCGGTGGAGCGTGCGCATCATACATCGTACATGTTTTCTAGGCAGTAGCATACGTAGTAGATGCTGCAGCCTTCCAAGCTCACAGCCTCTTATTAAAAACGACGCCAGATCAGAATCATCATAGCATGCACCAGATCAGCATTGATCTGACCGCCAGGTCTGACTTGGTTCGACTGTGGCCGTAGGCTGCTTTGACCATGAGGAAGAGGCGGCGCGTGCATACGACAAGATGATGCTGTGGTGCGAGCTTCACAACACAGCTGGTGTCAAGGGTGGTATCACCAACTACGACCCATCAGAGTATGACAAGGACATCCCCTGGCTTCAGTCTGTCTCACAGGTGGGCATTGTTATACTGTATGAAAGCCGACGTTGCACTGTGCGGCAGCCTGTGTGCGCCACTGATTTTTCCATGAATCTGCTTAGCTGCGGGTTCTGGGAACTCCATCCAGGTGCAGAAGAGGTGGGCACATTGCAGCCTGGCGCACCGTCGCTGCTGCTGCTGTTGCTACTGCTGCTGTGCATGAGCTGCAGTTCTGCGCGCTGTCATGCTCGTCCGCTGTGCCGACCTGCTATGATTGTGCTGTACTTTGGTGGCACAGGATGAGCTGATTGAGGCGCTGCGCAGCGACGGCCGGCGGCAGGCAGCGCACCGTATGCTGCGCCAGAAGCGCGAGGGCGCGCCCTCAGGGCACGGGCGGCGCGGGCGCGGTGCAAGCCGTGAGGCCGCTGCATCAGACCGCGAGCTGAGTGAGGGGCGTGGAGGCCGGCGGCGAGCGAGCAGCGTGGGCAACGACAGTGGCGGCCACGACCCCACCAGCGAGTCCATGATGGATTGAGGCCTTCTTAGCCAAGCTATGCTGCGTTGCAGGGGCGCGTTGTGACACAGCGGTGTGCCTTGTTGCTGGTGGTGGTAACAAGGGCAGTGAGCAATGTACTGAGGAGGGACCATCCCTGGGACGATGGTCCAGCCTCCTCCTTTTGATGCTCGCAGGACAGGGGTGAAAGGAGTTGGGGTGGAGGGGTGGAGGGCAGCGCTGTGGGTGCAGCGACTGCTGGCTGGATATGACCCCCCGAACAAACACCAAGATTCTTTGATTTTTCCGCGGTGCTGCTCTGCTACCAGGAAGAGGGTGGCGATTCGTTTGCCAGGGTGCTGGTGTGTTGCTTTGCATGCGACCACCCACCACTGTACTGCATATTTAGGATTCAGTTTCAATTCAGATGCCTTGGCATTAGGAGCCCCTTGCAGGATGCAGCCAACGGCATGCGCTTTTACACAAGGACACTACTGCTGACTCTCTTGTATGTCGCGTGACGGGCCCGCTGCTGGCATACTGTTGCTAGCACAGCCCAAAACTTGTAATCTGTGAGGAGTTGTTGCCAGAGCATTTTCACATGAGTGTCCCGCGACAGTTACCGCATAACACAGCAGTCCCATCGGAGTCCCATAACAACACGGCCAGTCGCATGACGAGTCATCAAGAAGCACGCTGCAAGCTACAGCGATCATGCCATGGCCGTGCAGTTTTTACAAGATCATGCGGTTCTCCGTTTGGATCGGTACTGTAGTCACACTGTGGCCCAGCAAGTGCTCCACAACTACCTGCCACCTTTGCTCGTGGCCACGGATGCTGGCACAGAGGCCTGGCTCGTGGATGCCGACAGCTCCTTTGCGCGAGCGGCCTTGCGTTGGGCTGCCAGCGCGCGCTTGACCATCGCACGGCGCGCGTACCGCACCACATATGTCCCTGCCGTGTGTGAGGCATCACTCGGCACGCATGAGTGACAAATGGGACTCGTGTAAGCATGCACGCCGTGTCATGTGCAGTTGCTGGCATCGTTAGTGTGGTGTGCAGCTCGCCCAGCACATATGCAGCACAAGCGGCACGTGCACAGTCTGATGGTGCGGTGGCAGGCACATGCGCACCAGTCACACACCTGTGACAGTGACGAGGCTGAGCCAGAATGCCAAGGAGCGCTGCATCTTCTGCCTGTTGAGCTGCTTGCGCAGCTGCTGCTCCTGCTGGTATGCCTGCGTGTAGATTGTGCGTGGCTCGCGGCGCACCGGCAATGGCGTGGCTGCTGTGCTCGTAGGCTGCTGAGATGATGATGTGCCAGCTGGGGATGGGGCGGCAGGCTTTAATACCCCCAGGCTGACGAGCGATGACTGCAGTGCCTGGCTCAGTACTGTGCGCAGGTTTGCATCACTTGGAGATGACGGACCTGCCTTGACCAACTCACGGATGTCCCATGCACTCTCCTCGCTGGACTCTTCCGCTGCTGTGCTGCGGCCCTTGTTTCCCTTGCTGGCCGCACTTGCTGCTGCGCGGCTGCTGGCCATGGCTGCCAGCTTGCGGCGCTCTGCGAGCTGTGCTGGCGTGAGGTCAAGCAGGTCGGCGGGCACGCGGTCTGTGGGCACTTCATACTCCTCCATGCGCTGACGCCGCACGTCCGCCTTCTCAGTCTGCGCCTCTGCGCGCAGCTGGTCCGCTGCACGGTGATACGCCCGCAGCTTCAGCCATGCCATGTCCTCGTAGCTTGCGCCCTCCGTCACGCGCTGCCGATAACGCACAGCCTCCTGCAGTGCTGGATCTGGCTGCGCATCCTTGGCATGCTGCAGCTCCTGGATGGCCTCCATCCCCGCCTCTTGCAACGCGTCATACACGCGAGGAGGCAGCCTGAGCTCATGCTCCAGGTATGCGTCCAGGTCATCGACAGGGTCTAGCGAGCTTTCCTCCTCCAGCTGGGGCGGCTTGCGCAGACCACGCATGATGTCCAGGGTGTCTTCACTGTATTCTGCTCCATATTCCTGCTCAACAGTGTCCGTCTCCGGCACATTTGAGGTGACAAGCCCCCCATCTGTGGCGGCATCCTCACCTGAAACCATCTTAGGATAATATCCGGTATGCTTGTGCAGCTGATTGGCCTGCGGGTCCACATCATGAAAGGATGACTGTTCAGGGATGACCATGCTGATCTGGCGTGTTATTCTTCATTTCATGTCCACAGCACCATTTAAAAGGTTGCGCATACCATCAGCACAGTGGTTCCATCATGTCCGACCTTAAGGCGCAATTCAAGCAGCTGAAGGAGCAGCGAGGCAGCTCGGCGCCTGTGCGTGTGCTTATACTTGATCATGTATTTATTAAAAAACCTGGTTGCATTTACTGACATGAGGACTGTTGTTGGTCGCGCAATGCAGACTGCTGCTCAGATACGAGCTCTCAAGTACCAAAAAAAGGTGTGCCACATTGTCAAGACTTGCATACATTGGTGGCGCTTGGTGAAGGGCACATGCACTGACGATGATTCTTTATGCTGCCACGCCTGCAGGCAGGAGGGCTGTCAGCGCCGCAGGCAGCCCCTTCTCAGCCAGTCAAGCCAGCTCAAACACCTCAGCTATCGCAACCAGCCAAGCCAGCAGCAGCAGCCAGCCTGCCAGACAACTTCTTCGATTCGCAACCAGCAAAGGTGCGGTTGAACCCACAGCACCTTTTTACCAACTGGTGCATTACATGTACGGTGCACAGTTGCATCTCGTTCCCTTTCCTCTGCCTTGCTCGTGCACACTGTATATTACAGCAGCCATCTGTCGCGTCTCTTGCTTGCAGAAGCAAGCGCTGACACCTGCTGGCGCACCTGCCTCCGCCACCCCCGTTGCACGGCCCGTCACAAAAGCAGCGCCAAGCGCTGGTGCAGGCCTGGGCAGCGTGCTAGGGGCCAGCAACGATGGGCCAGCCCCTGGTGCTGCAGCGCTGCCAGAGGGTTTTTTTGCAAACAAGGAGGCGGATGCCAAGGCGCGCGGCGTGAAGTTACCAGATGCAAAGGACCGGGAGGCCGAGTTCCAGGTGGGCCAGCAGTGCATTAAATTACATAACTTTCAACTGTGCGTACATTTCAGGACATTTCAGTAGGCATCCATTGGCCAGGCGAAGGTCACGTGATGTGGGCGCTTGCTCCTGAACTGCTGCTGACGCGTGACAATCAAGCACACATGCTTGAGGTTAATCGTTACAACTCTTGTCCCTCCCACAGGAGTTCCAGCGCATGATGGAGGAGCAGGTCAAGGAGATGGCAGCACAGGAGGCTGAGTTAGCTGAGGAAGAGGCAGCAGACAAAGAGGGCCGTGAGGACTTCATTCAGTGGTGCGTACTGCATGAATTGTGCAGCGCCGCACTGGGGTGCTGCAGCTGGTACTGTGTCACCACCACCACCACCACCACCACTAGCATGGAACCACTGGACAGCGGCCTAGAGTGCATGCCATTTGTTGTGACGTTGACTGCGTCATCGACTGCGCTGAGTACCTGTTGTGTCACACCCGTGCACACCCAGGGTGCGCATGCAGCGTCTGGAGGGCATCAAAAGGAAGAAGGCAGGGCAGCAGTCAGAGGATGGGGGGGAGGCGGGGTCAGGGGCCGAGGAGGGCACAGGGGCAGGTGAGGAGGCAGCTGATGAAGCGGACGCTGGGCCCAGCAGCCTGGCACAAGTAACAGCAGAGCTGCTGGGCATGCCGTCTGCACCTGATGGGCTCGGGCCCCTGAAGGTGGTGGCGAAAAGGAAGCGAGTGATTGACACGCTGAATGCGCTGCTGCCTGGGGGAGAGAGCAGTGAGGACGAGGAAGGGGGGGTGTCTGAAGAGGACCTTCTAGACTGGCGGTCCAAGGGTGTGTAACGGTTCCAGAGCTCCAGGGTCCCACAGGCGCATTCCGTTTGCACGGTTCCCAACTAGCTCTGGCATTTGACGAACATCTGTAAACTGGCTTCCTGTGATGGCTGACAGGAGGCAGGGGGCCAGGCAGCACGAATGAGCAGAATCGGCACCGTTTACACTATTTTTTAGCAGCGGCTCCAAACGGTTTAATAAACACGAACCGTGCCCTGGATGTCAGCATGCCATGCGCAGCCCCCCCCCCGTGGGACCCGCAACAAAACCATGGCAGCAGCCTCCACCCGTCAGTCTCCCTCTTCTCTGTCCGCGGGGGTCCAATCAGAACCAAGAATCTAGAACAAAATTTTCTTTTATGCTGGCTGGCATGGCTCCAAAGGGAACATTTAGAGCTTGCCCTCCTCAGCCAGGGACTCCACGCGCAGGAGGATGAAGCCGAAGGCCAGGCCCTGTGCAGACGGTCAACAAATGACAGATGAACACGGATCAGCGGGCAGAGTGGCTGAGACAGGTGCATGCGGGCATGCAAGTAACCGACAGCGAAAGTGCAGTGCCCCAAAACAACACGAAGCGGAGTCTGATCTGGCTCTCATACAGATGGCTTGCCCGCATGAGCGGCCGCTGCACGGGGGCAAGGGCGGCCGTAGTAGGATGGTGCGGCTGGCCCAGCCTGCTACTTGAAATGATCACTGCTGAAGCACAGCTCCTTGAGGCGCTGTGTTTCACCTTGCCCTGCTGCTGTGCCGCATCTGACTGGTGCTGCCACGGCAGCGCATGGCCCCCCCCTGCTGCTGAATCCCCATGCAGCCTCGACGACTCACAATCAGGGTGATGCCGCACATGGTGAAGGCGGTGCCGGCAATGAAGCCAGCCTCGCCCGCAATCTGGGCAACCTCCATGGCAGCGACCTGGGTGGCCACCTTGCTCACTGGGCTGGTGCTGGGAGCGGGGGCCACGGTGCGCAGGGGCCTGCGGAAAGGGTGCGAATAAGGCCGTGGTAACATCAGTAGCGGGTATGGACGTCGTTAACACCCTGAAGCCTCAGGCCATGCGCACATGTGAGGGTCTTATCGCGATCATGCCACCCCAGCCCAGACGCACGGATCCCACTGCCAAGCATCCTCCATGGCTGTGTTACCCAGATAGAATCGCGCTCTGGTCCCGCAGCACCCAATCTGCAACCCCGTGCCCCACAGCCTCAGCGGCGGAATAGAGATGCCGAAGCCCCCGCTGCAATTGGCATCCTGTTGAAGGCTGTACTAGCGTCCAAGCGGTCATTGCTGCGTTGCCCATGCCTCAGCTGCCTCGTGAGCAACCCAGGCCAATGCTCAGGGGACCCCGCCCTACTACATCCTGGGAGCCGATGAAACCACCACCTACTTGGCAGCAACCACGCGGCCGCTGATGGCGGAGCGCACGGGGCTGCGCTTGGCCACCAGGGAGGACTGGGCAGAGCGGACCAGAGAGGCAGACATGATTGCTGGGTTCTGGCTTATGGAACCTAGGTTCAAATGTGCGCACGAGCTCGTACGGGCAGCACACCTGCACTGTCCCAAAACAAATGAGCCCGAGTGAGGATGTTCCCAGCGAGTTTGCCCTTGTCTGCGCAGCTGATCATGGCCCTTTTTAAACGGATTGAAGAGTTCCAAGCGGTATCTGCATCCATCAGTACTTCAACCACCTTGCTGAGGCACTGACAACAGGCACCAGCAACCTTCCTCAAGCCCCATACGGATCATGATCCCTCAGCAAAGAATTTCATCCACGATTCAACAGCATCCAAGCCATCCTGCACCCCACCGTCGTCTGAACCATATGCCACGGGCCCGCCCCACGCACCCAGACCCGTCCTGCCTCACTTTGGCCCCACTAGCAGCTTGACCGTCTTGTCAAAGCTGCACGTGGCAAGGATGTTGCGTTTCAGGTCGTAGTGCATGTCTCGCACGTTGACCTGCGTTGGCCGCACCACATGTTGGAATGGTGAGCCTCACATGACAGCAGCCCCCAGCACCAGCTTCACCCGCTGGTGCGATATCCTCAGTGGAAGCATGGCAGCATGGATGGTGCACACCATCGACAGGCTGCAGGCGCTACAGCACGCCACGCACCTGGTGCACTGCCAGCTTGGCGACGACCTTGCCGGAGCCGACATGGTAGACCCACACCGCGCCGCCCGCTGCACCCGCATACACATACATGGAGTCCCGGTGCCACACGGCGCAGAACTGGTGGAACTGCTGTGTGTGCAGCGTGAAGAAGGGGAAGGGGCAGTGCGCCCAGCTGCCGGTGCGCAGCACCATCAGCCGTCCCGTGTCTGTTGACACTAGTAGGAAGCGGCCACAGGGTGAGGGCACGAGGTGGCGCGCAAAGAAGGACACGTGGTCGTCTCCAGCAGCGTTCAGGTTGACCAGCTGCTCAGGTGCCTGTAGATTGGGGAACAGCCGCACATGTGCAAGGCCCGCATGCTGTATCAAGCATCATGCACGCACAAGCACATTTTTGAATTTGATGCCGTCAGTGCAGGAAGAGCTGAGGTACCGGCATGCAGCTGCCGTTGTGACTCGCCGTGATGATGGTAGGACTGCTAAGAGCTATTGTCACAGGGTCGACCGGACATGAGCTGCTGCCTGATGAGAGATCAATAACATCATTAACATGGCCTCATTCACCCACATGCACATCCTCTAGCTGAAGCACGCGCAGGTAGTTGGAGCCACGCACAGCCACCACCAGAGTCACGCCGTCATTCAGTACCACACAGTCTTGAACCTGCGCAGTGTACTCAAGCTGCAGCCGCCCAGCCAGCCGCGTGCAGGCACACCACCCATACCCTCAGTGAAGCAACTCACAAGCACAATGAGCATGTTCAAGGCTGAGGCGAGATTATCACAGATGTAGTAGAACAGCAGAGCGGCAGCAAGCATGCAGCCCCGTGAGACGGTGTTGCAGCAGCAGCAGCAGCAGCAGCAGCAGCACGGCCAGCACCCACCCACCCGCTTGACCGTCTTGACCGACACCTTCCTGAAGCCGCCTTGGTCCTCAACCACCACCTCGTGCACGGCCACGGTCTGGTCATGGCTGGAAGTAATGACCTTTTCCCCCTTGCCACACCATGCCACCCGCACCAGGTACTTGTGGTGTGAACGGTCTGATCCCAGGAGCTGGCCTGTACTGCTGTCCAGTAGGGACAGCGAGCCATCCATACTGCCAGCCGCCAGCAACGGTGCATGGCCTGACATGCTGGCAGCGTCCCCTTTTGCCCCGTCCCCACCACCACCTGCCTCTGACTGACTGCTGCTACTGCGGCTGCTGGTGGGCTGCATGTCCATGCACAGCACGCCGCCGGCGCCCACTCCAGCCTGCCACTGCACAGCCCCGTCAAAACTCATGCTGCGCACAAAGCCATCCCCAGCGCCCGTGAGCACACGGTCCTGACCGGGCACGATGCGCACTGCCACCACGTTGCTGCTGTGCACGCCCTCGATGCTCTTAGTCACTTCCTGTGGGCAGTCATCAGGCAGCCGACTCAGCACATCGCCCAGCTCGGCCTGCGTGCTGTATTGTTCCATAGGTGCATTCCTGGGTGCAGACATCATGGCCTCCGTCTGGTGGAATTCAGCACATACAATCCCCCGCCTCTGCTGCATGCCCCCGGTGTGACCAGCCCCAAAGCCCAGGTGCATGCCGCAGGGCCATCCAGTAGGATTGGCAACAAAGGATTTGGGATGAACAACAGCACGGCACTCACAGATCTGACGGCAGAACACACCGTTAACCACACATGCGTCACAAGATGTGCAACCTGCAACAAGTACATCAAAATGCCCCCCTGCAACGAAGACGTCTAAGAGCACCTTGCAGAAGTCACCGTTGCCGCCACGCAGCATCGCCTCCTCCTCAGCACGCAGTCCTGCGTCCTCAGGTGATTCGTCAGGTAGGGACTCCTCCATGTAGCGCCAGATCAGCTGCACACACCATGCAGCAGCATGTGCTGGCTACAGTAGACGTGCAAGGGTGCTGCACCGGATGCAGCGAGCACGTGGCACAGGGCACACAGCTTGCTACTCTTTGCATCGCAGTGTGCTGATGTGGATGTAGGGTGTGGTGCGGTGCTTGCATCATGTGCGCATGCCCGCTGATAGCGTAAAGCGGGCTGCATGTGCACATGCTGTATGCATGCTCAGCTGCTCAGTGCTCACGAGCCCAGCAACCTACTGCTAGCCAAAGGCCATCTTGTGTACCTGCATGAGCTGCGAGCTCTTTGGCAATTTGCTATGATCATAGACGAGACCGGCTTCGCGCTGCAGCGCAGAAAGAGCCTCATGGTAACCCGATTCGTATAGCCACTGCTGAACAAACACCAACGCCAACTTGGTGTCGTCAACCATTCTTCTTGCCACGTGCTTGATTATGTACGCCTGAAGCACATGCAGCACACTTCGCGTAATCTGACGAGCAGCATTCGCACGAAAAGAGAAGCACGTGATTATCTTTACTTCTGTACTGCTGGAGGAGGGTGTGAGCTCAACATTTTACAGGTACAGAAAGGATTGATCTTCCAAAGCTCCACCAACCTCTTCTGAACTAGTGTACAGAACATGCCACCCTCCTCGCAGGGAGCAACTGGTTACCTGTGACCACGCTGTTGAAGCATTTTAAAACCAAACCAGGCCAAATGCGGTGATACAAGCATTGGGAATACACATGTTGATACCAAGAAACCCCATACGCTCACATCGGCTGTTCATCCCCACGCGCTATCCAATGCTCGCCTGCACCCGCCGCAGCCGCTGCCACCCCCCTCCGTCCACTACCTTGCAACGGCTCAAATGGCCCCACATCTGACCCACCAAACCGTGCCTTCACTGTGCCAGCACACGAGTGCGAGCACGCTGGCGTGTAAGGAACGCACGTTGCCAGCTCAGGCTGTCTTATCAATTGTTGCGGGGGGTCCGGCGGGCGCGGACTGCGGCCCCGCGGGCGGGCCATTCGGCGACTGTGTGGGCGGGGGCGGATTACCTGCCATGGCCATCTTGCGGGCACGCAGCAGCAGGAAGATGGACCAGCACAGCGCCACCACATTGATGAAGAGCACCCTGAACTGGAGGGGGATGAAGCGGTAGTTGATGAGGGCGGCCAGTGGCCACACCTTCCAGCCGTTCAGCTGAACCAAGGGGTAGTCACGCTGCACCTGTGGCGGTGTGAGGAATGCAGAGCAAGGGCATCACGGGCATCATCACACATGCGCAGTGCCAGGTGCGGCGAGCGGGCATCAGGGCTGAAGCGGCTACTGTGCGCGTTGCAGGATTGCGCATGGTTGAGCTGATTGGATATGGAGCATGAGGGGCTGCTCGCTGGAGACGGGCCTATAGTGCAGAGCGGTGCTTGCAGGCGGGCAGGCATGCAGGCCATGCACCACACCTTCTGCCCCAGGAACTGCAGCGTCTTGCCCTCCAGCACCACCGTCGCGTACGACATGAACAAGATGTTACACACGGGGCCATACGTGGTCTGGTCGATTAGCACCTGCGTGCGTGAATAGGAACCCAGAGGCAGCATCTTGATAGGGGCTGCAAATGAGCATGCTGGGTTGAAGTACACGGCTGGATTGAAAAAGTGGCAGGAGGCTTTTGCCACCCCTGCCTCCTGCCACTGGCCGCTATGTAAGCCACTCAGGAAAGCTGGGCACCACCAGCACTGGCAGTCTGGCACGCACCTTCTTCAGTACTGTCCGCATGTCGGTCTTGCCTGCAAACAGGTGCTCCATGAACTTTTGCCAGTAGTGTGCGCTGGGCCCATTCCACAGCAGGCCATACAGTGCGATGGCGGCGGTGCGATGCCAGTTCTTGTACCCGCCACTGATGA
This sequence comes from Chlamydomonas applanata, assembly GCA_001662365.1. Lineage (NCBI taxonomy): Eukaryota > Viridiplantae > Chlorophyta > Chlorophyceae > Chlamydomonadales > Chlamydomonadaceae > Chlamydomonas > Chlamydomonas applanata. The sequence continues at coordinate 59,140 of BDCZ01000081.1, forward strand.
GGCGCTGTGTGGGTTTCAGGGGCAGTGTTGTCCGTCAGCTGTCGGCAGAGTTGCATGTGAGCGATGGTGGAGGCAGGTGGTCGCACGCACATGATTGAGGCAGCTCCTCGAGGTTTGTGCATGGAGGATAGCACGCATGCAAAGTGCATGAGCGGCACGTCACATGGTTGCCATGCAACTCAAAAAGGGTCAAAGTCATGTGCATACCTGGGCGATGACATCGCTCAGGCCTGCAATGAAGGCGCTGGTTAAGGATTTAGTTCGCAGGGGGTGCCTCTGCAAGTTGTGCAGGTATCTCTGCCAAGCAAGGGTCAGAAGCATTGGATCCCCGTGTAGATGGGGCGTCAATGTTCTCAGCGTGGACCTAGGCTGCCCTTGCGCTGGCAAAACTTGTGCACAGCCGTGCTACTGCTTGGTGTGGTCTACAACAGTCATGTGTTCAAGCTAAGATGGCATCGGCAACAGTCCAAATCCCACTGGATGCAGCCCATGCGCTGAGAAACTGAAAGACCGTCTGAACATGGGATGATGAGTGTGGGGCGCAAAAATGGAATAAAAGTTGGGACTCCATTTTTCTCAGTTGCTGATCTGTGTGCACGAATCTAATCAGTGCATCCATGATCCCGAAGGGCGCGTTTCTGCGCGTAGTCGACAATAGTGGTGCAAAGCTAGCGCAGGTGCGCACATTTGATGGATGCATCTTGACTTCATGAATTTGCTAGATGACACATAGTTTCATACGGGATCATCGCCTCTGACGTACCAGCTTGCATCCATCGCAGGTGATTGGACAGTATGGGCACACAGGTCAGTTTGGGCATATCGGCAACGTGGTGAAGGTGGCCATTAAGGAGGCCAAGGGCGAGAAAGCCCCAGCTGGCACCACCAAGAAGGCTGTGATTGTCGAGACCAAGTACCCCACGCATCGAAAGAACGGTAGCCACTTCCAATACATGCGGAATGCATGTGTGCTGCTCACGGACAAAGGCACGCCAGTGGGGAATCGGATACGCAGCTTGCTGAGCTACGAGTTCATCAAGCCCCGGTGGAAGCGTCTGAGCGTGCTGGGCAAGAGGATGTTCTGAGCATGCACATGGCCGCTCCATGTGTGGGGCCGCATGGCGCTGCCGTGGCGCATGCATAGGTGCTGGGCATGCGGGATTGGGGGGGGGGGGGGGGGGGGCAAAA
>BDCZ01000081.1:61182-88867 GCA_001662365.1 Chlamydomonas applanata
CAAGTTCCAGACCTGGGCCGGTTGGCACCAATTGTGCAAACAACATGCGCTCCTATGTAATTGTTCGGCCTGGAACACAATCTCAATCGCAGCGTCCCTGCTCCCGTCAAGCAACAGCTGACCTCACCCTGCGTGCTAACGCTCCTCTCTTAGCACCACTTAGCACCATCAATTACCCACTCCCACGTCTCAGTCTCACGTCTCAGTCTGAGAACCAATGCTCGCATTTGCATTTATGCAACCAAAAAAAATTCTGACCAAATTCGGACCAAACTGGAACCGATACAGAGCATACAGACCACAGCGGCAATCACATTCACTGTGGCTGCTCAAAGAACCCATATGTGCACCTCGTCCTCCATATATGCAGCTTGTCCTCTGCTTCACATGTGGCGTTGGCCGCTAAGCAGGGCACTGCTGCCCCCTTGGCGAGTCCTGCTGTTGCTCTGGTGGTCGCATCTGCTGGCCTGCCACCTGCTGTTGTGGATTCTGCATGGGCAGTCCCTGTGGTGGCGGCAAGTGCTGTTGTTGCTGCTGTGGCAGGGATGGCTGGTACTGCTGCTGCTGGTATTGATGCTGCTGCTGGTGGTACTGCTGGTACTGCTGCTGGTGCTGCTGCACCAGTGGTTGCTGCTGGTGCGACTGCGCCTGCTGTTGTGGCTGCCTTGGGGAAGCAGAAAACACATGTTGCGGTGTTGGGTGGGCAGGTGGGGTCTGAGGACGTGCACCCGGTGAATATGGGTAAAGCGGCGGTTGCGGGTATGCTGGATGGACGTAAGGAGCCTGTGAGTATGGCGATGGGGGATATGCCAGCTGTGGGTGGGAAGGCTGCTGCTCCAGTAGCGATGGTTGCATTGGCGCACATGGCTGCATGCCTGGCCGTTGCTGTGGTGCTGGCCGTGGGTCTGCAAGCTCGCAATACATACGGGCTGCATCGCGCAGCAGTGCCTGCACGTCTGGGGGCAGGTTCTGCATCATCGCCACACCTTGCTGCCGGATCGCCTTTGCCTCCCTCCGCGCGTGCGCCGTGGCTGCTGCCGCAGCAGGCTGTGGCTGTGTTGGGCTCAGGGGTGCTCCCAGCTGCCCGGGCATGGGATGGAAGCCTGCCGCTGGTGGGGTTGCGCAAGGCTGTGATGGCCCAGCTACTACACCTGCCCCTGCCCTGGGCGATGGTGATGCCTGCATGCGTTGCTGCATACCGGCTGCTGCCTGGGTTGGGTAAGGCGACCCTGGTGCCTGCTGCTGTGGCTGCTGCGAGTACAGCGGCAGCGGTGGTGCCTGTGGCGACGGCATCGGCGCTGCTGGAAATGGTGGGGGCCGTGTTGACCACCCTGGTGGCCGGGATGGTGAGCGAGGCGGCGCGTGCATGGGGCTACCAGGCCCCACACCAGCTGGCCGCACGTGCTGGTGCATGGGAGGGCCCGCAGCAGAAGGGATCTGTGGCGCTTGCAATGGAGCTCCTGGCCTCACCCCAGCCATAATCCCAACTTGCGCGATGCTGCTGCTGCCGCTGCCGCTGCCAACCCTTGCCCCATCGTTACCACTGCCAGCACCACCGCTGCCACTGCCAGCAGCGCCACTGCCAGCACCGCCGCTGCCGCTGCCAGCCCCAGCGCTGCCGCTGCTTGCACTGCTGTTGTTGGTGCCGGGGTTCCTGAATTGGGGATGCTGCCGGCTGGGATCAGGAGGGCTGAGATTGTGGGCTGGTGCAGGCAGCTGCAACTGTGGGCCGGCTGTGTGCTGGCTGTGCTGGGCAGGCATGAGGGCGCTGTGCATTTGACCAGGAGACCATGATGCCACTGGCGCCACGCTTTGTATGCTCTTCACAAAAGCGTTGTGAGGGTGCACCTCGAGCGGCTCCCTGCCTGTGTGTATGGTTGCGTCTGCCTGCAGCGTGGGCTCAGGTGTTAGCCCCCGCACATCGCTGAGAGATGCTGCATCCATGCCGTGCAGATTTGTTCCAGATGCCTCCCCCTCGTCCAGCTGGAAACGTGCATAGATCTCCTGGGGTGCGCTGCCATCGGCACCGCTTAGCAGCGTGTGGGTCGTTGTGTCCGTGTAACTGACGTGACCGTGCTGGCCTGCATGCGCGGATGTAAATGCGCGGTCAGTGCGCATGTCTCAGGTGGGACTGCACGCGCCAAGAAGCCAGCATCCCGCATACCAGCGATGCACACTGCATGCACACTGGCTTTTGTTGTTTGCGCCCCATGTCATCATGCTCACCCTGCTCACCCTGCATGGGGTCTTAGCTTGCATACAGGCCAAGCACGATCTGCAGTCAGGCATCACGGCAGTCATCAATACACTATTGATGGCCGGAAGGAGGACCAGGGAAAAAGATTGAACATCAAATCCAAACAAAAGCGCAGCCTCCCGTTGTACAAGCCTTTCCAGGAGTAGCTGTGCTAATGGCTGAAACGAAAACACAGCTCGAGCCCTGGGAGCTCGTCACCTGTATTCGATAGCCCGTCCTAAGCCTCCGTCACCCTCCTAACCATGCTGGTGTATGTACTCCCAAGACCTACTGGTGCCCAATAGCGTGGTCCGATTGCAAAAAAATGTTTGTCGGTCTGCTGTTTCGTCGACTGCAAGCATATCAAGAAAGGACAGCGCTGATCAATGCAGTCCGGGAAGCTGGACGGCAAGGATAAAGCTGTGTGAGACAGCTGGTGCCAAAATGAGTGACCGTCTTTCAGCTGACAGACTGACTGAGAGCGCGACGGCACTTCCTTGTAACTGCCTGACCAGACTCAAGCCAGCGGCAGGCCTGCCATAATTCACACCAGCCTGCATTAAAGCGAGATATGTGCTACACCAACTACTTCTGCCGCCAGCTACACTGTGTCCAAGCCCATGAGCCCGTCCCCCCCTCACCGCAATGCGCCCTGGTGGATGCGCGGGCGCTTCATGATGCGCACATCACTCGCACTGGGCACGCCCGTGCCTCCAAAGAGCCCGCCCCCTGCCACCTGCTCCGACCCTGCTCCTGCGCCGCCAGCCATGGAGAACAGCGGCCCAAACCCGAGCGTGCCAGTGGATGGCACACCAGTAAAGCTGGTGAAGGATGGGCCAGCAGCACTGGCAGCAAAGGCACCCAGTCCTGGCAACGCTGCAGTGCCACCTGCTCGTGCCTCAGCTCGACCCTCGCCTCGGCTGGCTGCAGGGGGCTGGTGGGTCACAGGTGCCACAGGAGGTGCAGGGATTCGAGTGGTGATGAAGGGCGGGGCGCACCAGCTGCCATCAGCAGCTCGTGCAAAGGACGCCGCCATTGGCGGTGCGCCCGGATCAGTCTGCAGCACCAGCCCCTGTGCCACGCCGGCCGCGCCAGGGGGCAGCGCGCGCGCAGGCGCCTGCACTCCACCGTCCAGCACCACATTGCGCAATGGCAGCGGCAGCAGAGCCGATTGCGCATCCATGATAGCATCCACTAGGGGCACCAGGGCAGGAGGGATGCCGCCCGACGCCCCACCGGCCTGCGCCTGCCAGTCCGCCCAGCGCTTGAATGCGCCCAGTGCCTCCGGAACCCGCCAGCGGGACGCCAGCAGTAGCGGAAGTACATCACCTGCAGGCGTGCCTGACTCCAGCTGCCCAGCTAGCCATGCCACCAGCACCTGCTCCTCCTGCATCATAGGCAGCAGACACGAGGCACAGGCATCAGCGCAGAAAAAAATTTTACTTGTTGCTACCGCTGTAATCGCTGCTGCAGTACTACCAGGGCCACCCCTTTTAAGATACGTAGATACCGTGCATACATACATACATCCTCAGATTGTGACAAGCTTGTGACTGTCATGCTGTGCGGTAGACACGCAGACACGCATCATCCACGCGCAGCCGAACCAACTCATACGACAGACCAACAGTGCAACTTGCCACCAACTGTTGGCAAGGCGCTTGACATGCGCACCTCCTCCGTGAAGCACAGCTCCAGCAGCGCGGTACGGGCCCAGGGGTGCACTGCCAGCCCATGGCTGCGCGCCTCAGCGCCCTGCGCCGCCACCGCCCACGCCGCAATGGCCCCGATGAGGGATGCGAGCGATGCACGCCGCGCTGCTGCATCGGGCTGAGCCGCCGCATGCACGCGCGCGAGCTGCAGCGCCTCAGGCAGCAGCCCGCACCGCAGCCGTAGCTCCACCAGCGTGCGCGCCTGCCACGGCCACAAGCATCCATACCATAATCAAGTTGCAGGTTCCGGTGCTGTCCGCAGGCCAAGTACTTCGGGCCTTCACACTCTCCTGCCGCAGTTGCCACTCCCAATCCATGTATGTCAGACGAGCCCCATTCCAAACAATGATGCAAGCCATGAAAAGATGGAAAGAGAAGACGTACCTGGGGTGGCGTGAGTGCGGCCTCTGCCACAGCGCCAACCTGTGCACGGTGCACCAGCAGCGCAACGTCTGGCCGCCCCAGGGCCACCAGCACCTGCGGCGCAAAGGAAAACAACCACGAAACCCCACCTTGCAGTGAGCCTCAACACACATCATGCCACATGCTGATCATAAATGCCCCCCTTCGCTTTGGCGTTGACTGCATAGAGACCCGCATATATACGCCCAGCCAGCTGTACCAAAAGGATGATGGATCACTGCAATGAGGTGCTGGCATGACTGGCAGCGTGCCAATAATCGATGTTGGCTGTCCTCACGGCCCACAGCTCCAAACCACAGCGGACAATCAAGACATGTGTTCCAGCAACGCACGAATGCTGTATGGCGCACCTCGATGTATTTGATGGGCAGGTGTGAGTGAGCATTAGCCACCAGCAGCTCACACGCACGATTTAGCGCCTCATCCTCCCCTGTGCTGCTGCTGCCAGCCCCCCGACCGGAGGTGCCAACCGCTGTGCCTGCCACATCAGCACCCTGCACCCCTGTGGGCACCGCACTGCCTGGGGCAGCTGCATGCCCAGTGGCTGCATCCAGCAGGAAGGCTGCCTGCCAGCTGGCCAGCACTGAGGCTGGCAGGTTGAAGGTGGCACGGAAATCATCCAGCAGCTGGCGACCTGCGCACATGGTTGAGAATGGCCAGGTGTTGACGCCTCATTCATGAGCGATGGCACAGGCCCCCGCTACACGAAAGAAAGCTCAACACCAGTGTTACATCCAGCATTTGGGTTGAAGCCACAGCCAACGAATCCAGGCCTGCGTAGCAAGCATGCACGCAAAGCCAGGCCGGCAGGCTGTCCTGGCAGGCTGTCCTGGCCTGTCCAGGCAAACAGCAAGCAAGGCCAGCAGGCCGCATGCTGCATGCACGCATGGAGCGCGTGCACAGCGGCGCTTGATGGCCCAGCAATCGCAGTGGCATCTTGCGACAAGCTCAGCGGCATATTCCAATGATCATCCGTGCACGCACCCTCGGTCGAGCCCTCATGTGCCACTCCCAGGTCGGCCAGGTAGTACACCAGCAGTGCGAGCCGGCTCGGCCACGCGCCCGGTGAAGCGTCACGCACCGCGCAGCCCAGCGTGAACAGCGCACCAGCAAGGGAGGAGAAGGGATACGCCCCACTGATGGACAGCTCCTGGAGGAGGGTGGCAGTGCAGCATTCAGGGCCGGGTTGAAAAGGTTTCAGGGTTCAGCGTCTAGGGTATACAGCGCAGGGAGGGCTCTGTGCACAGGTTACAACTGCGAACTGGGGATGTGTTGGGATTGAAGCATTGAACCCATGCCATGCATTAATGTGCAAGGTGTGGCAGCTGTGCCTGCGCACATGCGTGATGGTGAGCCTGCAACAACCCCCGTGGGCCGCGGTTAACGCAGGGGACACAACGCCAGCACACGCCCCGTGCAGCTCTGCATTTCCCACACACCTGCAGCAGGTCGTCAAGGAAGAGGGTGCGGCCCGGCCGCCGCTCGCGCCGCCCCTGCACGCGGCGCATCCACTCGGGCATTGATGCGTACCTGCCTGTGTGTGACGCCTCCAGCAGCCGCTGCCGCGCGCACCACGCCAGCAGCTGCAGTGCCTGTTGAAGCAGATGGGCCGCCTGCAGCTCGGCCTGTACACCCCGGTCCCGGCCGCCTGTCGTACTCGACTCCAGGGATGAGGCGGCTGCACTGGCGGCTCCCCCGGTGCTGACAGCAGCCCCACCCATGCTGGTGCCTGCTGCCCCATGGATGCGGCCCAGCGCCTGTAGTACGCTCACGATCACATGGGCCTTGGAGAGCTCACGCTGCAGGTGGTGCGACACATACGATGCCAGCTGCGTGTCGCTGGCCAGCACGGTGCGCAGCTGGTCCTGGGCGCCGCGCAATGCGGCCTGGCACCACTCCTTGACGAACCCACCATCCAGCAGCTGAGCCTCCATGGGATCATGGCTGGCAAGGTGCTGGTCGCCGCACACCTGGAGTCCAACGTCAAGCCGTGATCACCCATTTGCATGCCAGGACAATGTGGCAAGTGCAGCATGCACTTGCTCTGCCTGGAGCCCATTCTGCAGCGCACACACAGCCACTGTGGCATGCAGCACAGGCTCCCATGTGCCCATGCGAACCAGCTGCCCCACCTCCTCAACGTAGTCGAGCACCCAGCAGCCCATAAATTGGTTCAATGCAGCGTTGAACACCTCATGGTAGCGCTCGATAGTGCTCGCAGGAGCACCTTGCCTCCGGGCGACAAGACCATTTGACACTAGCTGTTCGTGCAGCAGATCAATAGTGCGGCGTCCATCAGCAGTTTTACGGTGCAAGTCACGTACGCTCACGTATATTAAGAGCTCTGCCATTGTGATGATCTGGACCGTTTGGGGCCACCACTTGGAATACCACCTGGAGCGCCAAGGAGCTATCAAGCCATCTCAAACGCGTACTGATTACCTGCTCAAACACCCTTTGTGTTCTCCATCCCTCACACCTTTCTCCATGTGGCAAACCCTCGAGTTTAGGGAGCATCGCTTTTGGCGTCTCCACACTTCATCCGCTGCTGTATCACTTCCCTGTGTCAAAGCAGCCAACATGGGGCGCAAATTGAAGAGGGTGAGCGGATCCCAGCAACATAGTCATGCGGCCGGCAGGCATCCACCGCCACACTCAAACTTGCATCCAGAGGCATGACGGCAGCTGCCGTCGCATGACGTCCTCAACGCCGGCAGCCTTACGCCGGAGGGCTGACGCTGGCTGCATGCTCTGCGCTTGCAGGGAAAAGCGGGAAATGCGGCTCAATACCTGACGCGCACGCAAGCGATTAGGAAGCTGCAACTGCGCCTATCTGAGTTCAGGTGTGCCCATGCATGCAGCATGGCTGCGGGCGGCGCTTCGAGTTTGGCATGGCTTCATTTGATGCACCCTGCTCAGTACGCCGCATGAAGCCATGCCAAACTCAGAGCCCACCATTCCAGCCCATACCAGGAGAACTTTTCACTCTATGGGTTGCGCTTGATGCGAGTGTGCACACACCACTTGCAAATGCCATGCAAGCATACACGGCCCTGCGTCCATCCTGCTCACGTGCATAGCACTGCACCCTGGCCTCCACTTTCCCCCCAGGCGTCTATGCATCCTCAAGGGCATCCACCCCCGTGAGCCCAAGAAGAAGGTCAAGGGAGCTAACAAGACGTACTACCATGTGAAGGACATCAACTGGCTCATGCATGAGCCGCTGCTGCAGGTCTTCAGGTGTGTCCTCCTTGCAGTCTGCAGACTCTGCAGTCTGCACCCAGCTCTCATGCGCACTCCGGCGTGCGTGTTGAAGCCCACCTGCATGCTGCACGCAACCTCCGCACACAGCATGCATTGTGGTCCATTGGGAAGGCCACAACCAATGCAACACGTGCTCGGTACTGTGGTGCCTGTGCAATCTTGTCCCTCACCAGCTGTTTGTGTGCCGTTCAACTACTCCATGTACCGCCTGTACCTCGCACAGGAATATGAAGGCGCATGACCGCAAGGTGCGCAAGGCAAAGGGCAAGTTCAACCAGCAGCTGGCTGAGCGGCTCAAGGCGCTGTCTCCCACCTACAAGCTGGACCACCTGGTCAAGGAGCGGTGCGTGTGAGGGGGTCTTGGGGGGCCTGGGCTGGTGCGGCTGCATGGTGTTGTGTGGGGGCTGGGTGTGGGATATGGGGCTGTTGGGCATGCCTTGGGGGATGGAAAGGGTTGAGGAAGGGGTGGTGGGGAGAGGGGGAGGGGGATGCGGCGTTGGCCGCTTCGTGGTGGGGGACACAACATGCACACCCCTTTGTCGTGCCTGGCATGCTGCCACGTTACACTATCATGATGCTCTTTGATGCCCTGCCCTGCACGCGCCACAGCACTCGGACCCACTGCCACATGCCTGGCATGCTGCGCTCACCACCACACACCAAGCTGCTGCCCCGGCCACTGACATGGAACAGTGTACGTGTGTGCGGCCGCAGGTACCCCTCGTTCGTGGACGCACTGCGCGACCTGGATGACCCGCTGACCATGGTCAACCTGTTTGCGACACTGCCTGCTGAGAAGCGCTACGGCATCCCTGTCAAGGTGCGTGGCAGCCACAGCGCGGTGCCACCTCTACTTGCTGCTACTTGCTTCTACGTGCTTTGCTGTGCGGTACCAAAGTTATCAAGGGTGTATGGCCTGACTGCCCGCCTAGCTGAACTGTACAGTACAGATAATTGGACACGATGATAGTCAAGATTAGGCAGTCGTAACACGTGCTTAATCAGCCAAGATCCGGCACCTGTGTGTGGGCCTGCCAGGCCGGCGTACGCACACACACACCAGGCCAACCAATACGATCCTCACTTTGGCACGACCTTCACTCTGCAGGCCGTCACGGCTGCCAAGCAGCTGTCGCTCGAGTGGGCGGCGTGGGTAGTGCGTACTAGCTCACTGCGCAAGGTGTTTGTGAGCGTCAAGGGCATCTACTTCCAAGCTGAGGTGCAGGGCCAAGCAGTCACGTGGCTGGTGCCGCACCAGCTGGCACAGGTGCTCCCCACTGATGTGGATTACAAGGTGAGCGCACACATTTACACTGAAACGTGCTGGGGATATACAGTACAGATGTACCACAGCCAAGATGCGAATCGTATGTCCAGGGATTCATGATTATGGACCGCAAGGTGGGCTGGGCTGGAGGGTTTGGTTTACCTTAGGGGGTTACTGGGCAGGAGGCGTGACAGCGAGCTGTTACTGGGGTTGTTTGCAGTTGCCTCGCTGCCAATGAAACACCTTGAGCAGGTATACGCACAGATGGTGCGCGCAACACGCACAGCCGTGCTTAGGGAGGAGTCGCCGACGCCCAGGAGCCCTTCACTGGTCGTATGTGGCATTGTGTATCCACACCCTTAGTTCCCTCTGACTCCCCTCGCAGGTGATGCTTACGTTCCTGGAGTTTTACGAGACACTGCTGCAGTTCATCAACTTCAAGCTGTACCATGCGCTGGGCCTCAAGTACCCCCCACGGCTGGATGCCAAGCTGGAGGAGGCTGCCGCTGGGCTGGCAGCGATCATGCGCGAGCTGGCGGGTGTTGCAGAGGAGGTGGGGCGGCAGACGGAGGAGCAGGTGGCAGCACTCAAGGTGCTGGAGGGGCCGAAGAAAGATGGGGCGAAGAAGGCGGCGGGGGGCGAGGCCGATGCACGCATGAAGAGCCTTGGCTCCAAGATCAAGGACATTGTGGCTGAGGAGGGTGGGAAGGGAGGGGCCGGTGAGGAGGATGAGGAGGGCGATGCAGTGCTTGACATCGACTCAGGGGATGAGGAGGAGGAGGAGGAGGAGGAGGATTCGGAGGCGGGCAGTGACGAGGAGGAGGACGAGGAGGAGGAGGATGACGACGAGGAGGAGGAGGGGCCCGGTGGGCAAGGGGCTGAGGAGGAGGACAGCCAGATGGATGAGCTGATGGCTGCAGCGCGGCGGCTGGGCGGCGAGGGCGCGAGCACGAGCGAGGACGCAGGTGCGCTCGCCACGCAGCTCTTGAAAGTCGAAGCTTTGAAACACAGAGTGCTGTATCTTGATAAGTTGACTAGTGTTGAGGAGCAGGGCAGTGCAGCCGGCCATAGGCAGCCACCTGCCGCAGCCTCTGGGGCCACACGCTTTGCTGCTGTAGTACAAGCCTGTCACAGCAGGGCGCAGCGCCTTGGGGCCTGGGCATGCTGACCAGCTCAAGCCTCAAATGCAGCTGAGCACCGGCTGTGCTGCATGTTGGTGTGTTGCGTGCCGTGTTGCCGCAGGCGTGGCGGCCGCGGGTGGCGCGCTGGGCGTGGCGGCGGATGACGAGGCCGCAGTGTGCGGGTCGCTGTTCAAGGGGCTGGTGTTCTTCCTGGCGCGGGAGGTCCCTCGGGAGCCACTCGCGTTTGTCATCCGCGCATTTGGCGGCGTGGCCGCATGGGACGGCGAGGGGTCGCCGCACACAGAGGCAGACGAGGCGGTGACACACCAGGTGCGCTGCCCCACTTAATCACTCTTCTCTCTCTCTCTGTCACACGCACACAGTTTGTGGTTGTGGTCCAGTTGCACGCCCCTGCCTGGAAGGTTGGCTTGGTGGTGGGGCAAGCTAACGGGCCAGGCAGGGGCGTGCCTCTGGACTGCAACTTCAGGGTGCTGCATCATTTACTGCCATTTGAATGGGGTGCACGAATGGGGTAGCTGCTCTTCATGGTGCTGGCGCCAGGGTCAGCCAGCAGCGCCTGCCCTTTGCCTTGCCGCCGGGCCAGTCAGACAATCTCCCTTGCTGCTTAGCTGCTGTGCCCAACCCCAGACCTCAGGCCATGGACAGGCTGGATCTGTATTCATGTCTGCTTTCAACAGACAGATCAATAGCTGGATCATTACATAGATATGTACCGCAGATAGGCCGATCAAACAAGCACCCGTCTGTTGTTCCCCCAACTGCAGGTCGTGGACCGGCCGCAGCAGTCGCACCGCCTCCTGTCGCGCCACTACGTGCAGCCGCAGTGGGTGTTTGACTCGGCCAACTTCCGTGTGCTCATGCCTGCCGACCTGTACGCGCCAGGCAAGCCGCCGCCGCCCCACCTGTCGCCATTCGTGAACAATGAGGAGGAGGGGTATACGCCGGACTTTGCAGAGACGGTCAAGCGGCTGCAGGTGTGACTTCGCCTCAGCAGAGGCTCACTCCCTTTGTTGTGCTACATAAGGGTTTTGTTGTGTTACATGAGGATTGCAGGCTTGGCAGTGCACGTGGACCTGCACTCGTGTGTCCTGGTTTTTCTTTTAATTGACGTTGTAGCTGTGTTGCTCTTCTCCTTCTTCATTTGGGTTCTGTATCAGGTTCTGTATTGTATGTTTCTATCATGCTACTGCACAAGGTGCCGCTGCCAGACCTGCACAAGCTCATCTGGGCATACACTTGGCCTGTCAAAGGTGGCCTTGTGACTAAATCACAGTTGAGCATAGGAACGCTTGCACTTCAAACCTGCTCCGGTCCATATGGCCGAGAGCATAGTCCAAGGTGCACACATCTGTCTGGTTGTTCTGTACTCGCACGTCATGAAGGCATGCTTGTGACGCAAATCAACATGTGAACACGTGGGACTGCATGTTGCTTTGGCATGATCATCCAAAGCTCACCTGGGCATACACCTGGCCTGATAAAAGGTGGCCTTGTGACTAAATCACAGTTGAGCACATGAATGCCTGCACTTCAAACCTGCTCCTGCCCAACATGGTGGCTGAGGGCATAGTCCAAGGTGCACACACGCCCTTCTCCTGTTCAAAACCGGTTGGATTGTTCTATGGCAAACTGTCGCACACTGCGCAGCACAATATGATGCTGACTCCCCTGTGTCCTTGCCTATGCACCTGGCCTCAAACACACAGGAAGCGGCAAAGGCGGCACGCCTGCGTGCGTCAGGCTTGTCAGCTCTCACAGCAGGCGGCGAGGGCGGGAACGCATTCGTCGGGGAGGGCATGGGTGCCGCCGGCGCAGATGCTGCTGGTGCGGCCATGCAGGTTGAGGATGCAGAGGCGGTGGAGACAGCATACCAGGCTGACTTGGCCAAGGAGCTCAAAGCAGCTGGCAAAAAGAGGTCGCGCTCTGAGTCAGAGGATGGGGAGGCAGCCGGCGAGGAGAACGGTGAGGACGAGGAGGGCAGTGGGAGTGAGGAGGAGGGAGAGGAGGAGGAGAGCGAGGACGAGGGTGCTGTGGCGAAGGCGGCGGCGGCCAAGAAGGCGAAGAAGCCTCTGAGTGCGGCGGCGCAGGCCGCTCAGGATGCAGCAGATGCGCAGCGGCTAAAGGATGTGATGATGACACGCAAGACGCGCAAGGTGTACGAGCGCATGCAGCGTGCAGTGGAAGGCAAGAAGGCACGCATTGAGGTCCTGCACGAGCGCAAGCGCAAGCTGGAGCAGCCGCAGCCACAGGCCACTCCCAAGTCAAGCGGCAAGGCAGCAGCTGGCAAGGGGCAAAAGAAGTAAGCGCAATGACACAGGTGTTAGGGGAAGCGAGGATGACTGTCTGCAGGACTGTGAGATTGAGGAAGGACATTCTACATTCAGACTCAGCATAGTGTGCTATTGTGCGTGGCGCTGAACAGGCGCTGCAGAGTTTTCTAACTGCGGAACCCAATGGACCATCACAAAAATGTAAAGCGATGGAGCCCTGCAACAGTGCAGCTGTATGCATTCGACTTGAAATCCATTCTCAGGTTCCACAAACATTTCCGACCCTCACTGGTCCCATTGTTCCCGTTTCTCCGAAGATGAGGATGGTGGATCTACGCTGCAAAAGGCGTAGATCCTGCACGATGCTGCCGTTTGCATTGGGTACCGCTGCGGTGGTGGCCCCGCAGTTCGGGGTCCCTCTACTGGGTGGCATTGCAATTGGCAAGGGCATCAGGGCTGCTATCAAATCCACGAAATCAACAAAGGATGAGGTGCGCAAGTGGGATGAGCTCTCCTTTCTTAGTTCCGGAGCCCAGGTCCCACCTGTGGAGTTGAAGTGGTCCAACATGACGTGCACGCTCGAGAGTGCAAATGGCAGTCGTCAGCTGCTGGCAGGCATCAGTGGCGTGGCGAAGCCGGGCAGGTGGGTTGATGATGGCCATGTCAGCCTGTGTACCTCGCGCATGTACCTGCCATGCGGGCGTGTGCCACGCCCCATGCTGCGTGCACCAGGCACATGTGCAGGGCTGAAGCAACGCATGGGGACAGCCTAATACAGCCTGGCTACCATGCGGGCGGGCGCTGCCATGGTTGTGCTGATCAGGGAAACGGCAGTGGGGGCCACCCGATGCTGAGGCAGTCTTGGGCGGATCCAATGCTGGCAGGCACCAAAGCTGAAGCAGGTGCATAAGCCAGCGCGGGTGGCCTGCACCCCCATGTGCTGAGCATCTGATTTCCATGTTCCACCACACTGCTGTGCTGCCTGTTGCCATCAAACGCCAGGCTGCTGGCACTGATGGGGCCGTCAGGGTCGGGCAAGACCACGCTACTGAACGCGCTGGCTGGGCAGGTGCGGCCCATGCGCCCATGATGCGATCGCACATGCGGATGGCCATCATGTGCATGCTGTTCCCATGTGGCTGCCCGCACACCGACATCATGTGAACGCCCAAGCCTTCCAGAAGGACCCTATCACGAGCCCATCACCTCTCTGTATAGCGGTCATGTATGGTGCCATGGCTTGCATTATAAGGATGGGCGGTGCATTGGACGCTGCTGCCACGAGGATGGCCACGCATCGTGACGGTACCACTTGGGCCACAAGATTTGATCAGCATACGCCGATGCCTTTCGCATGCTGCCTGCCTGCAGCTGCCCGTCAACAAGAAGATGGAGCTGCAGGGCACCATCACCATCAATGGGCTGCCTGCTACGGAGTCTAACCACCGGCAGGCATACGTGCAGCAGGAAGATGTGTTCTACTCACAGCTCACAGTTCTCGAGGTGTGCACCCGGCCCTGCCCGCCTGCCGTTTGGCCTGGTGCTGCATGGCTGCAGGGACGCTGGGGAGCACCTACTTGTGTGGGCCGGCAGTGGATGGCTGTGTGTATGCCTTTTGTCTAGAGCTTCAACTGTTTCTGCTTGCCTGGGAGGCACGTGGCCTGGCCTGGGTGAAAGAGAGGGTAAGGGGGGGGTGGGGGGTTGGTGGGGGGACATCAGGCCATCACACTTATGTCTCTGCAACTCAAGCTTGTACGTGTGCCATGTGTATGGTGTGGCACCAGACCATGACGATGGCGGCGGAACTGCGGCTGCCGGGCGCGATGCCGGCTGCTGCCAAGCGCGAGTACGTGGAGCGGCTCATCGCGGTGCTGGGGCTGAGCAAGG
Source organism: Chlamydomonas applanata (assembly GCA_001662365.1). Lineage (NCBI taxonomy): Eukaryota > Viridiplantae > Chlorophyta > Chlorophyceae > Chlamydomonadales > Chlamydomonadaceae > Chlamydomonas > Chlamydomonas applanata. The sequence goes on from BDCZ01000081.1 coordinate 75,384, forward strand.
TGCGGTTTTACATACATATTGAGATGGCTACAAGCCGCACGGCCGCAATGGCCATTAACCATTAACATACAGTTTTTGAACCTACAAGGCTATAACGAATGTTGCTAATCCTGTCTCGCGGCAGGCATCTATGCGCCATGATGGGCGTACATACATGCATACATACATACATGCATACATACATACATACATACATACATACATACATACATACATACATACATACATACATACATACATACATACATACATACATACATACATACATACATACATACATGGTATATAGCTAAGTATGTATATCGGGCCTGTGGCTAGATGCCTGATTTGCTGGAGCTGAGCAAGGTGCGGTTCCGGGACGGTGCCTTCCAGAGGGGCATGTTGGTGAAGGTTTGGCCACGAGGGAGGCTGGTATGGAGCCAACAGGGCTGGGGCTGATGGGCCCGGGGTTAACGAGCTGCGGGCCCAGAGCGGCAAGGGCGCGCAAGGCCTGCGGGCTCTTGAGCGCGAGGCCCCAGGGTAGATAACTTTTAGGTGCACCTACACAACAGGCAATGTGAGCCATGCACAGAAAACAGCGCGGCAACGACAGCGCGCACACACACAGATTCTGCGTGCTGAATACTAGCCGGCTATCCTCCCCACGCGCCCCCCACCCCACCCCTCCTCCTCCTTTTCTGATCATCCCCAGGCGTCCAACACGGTGGTGGGTGATGCCAAGGTGCGCGGCCTGAGTGGTGGCGAGCGCAAGCGGCTGAGCCTGGGGTGCGAGCTGATCGGCAGGTGGGTGCTCCACAAAGTAACTATAAGTATCCAATACTAATATTAAGTAACTGCAAGTAACTGTTGCTAACGATAACATCAAATTGAAGTGACACCGTACTTATTGATTGGTTGATCTCACCTGCTGGACGCCTGCCTGGCTTGCTGCAGCGCGCTGTGACTCACACATCGCCATGTGCTGACCGCCCAGCTTGCTGGTGTCTTTAGTGCCTGACACCTTGTGCTTGGCAGCTCACCTTCCTGTTTGCCTGCTTGACCGTGCCTGTTGCTGTGCGCACGGCCATCAATGTGCGCGCTGACCTGGGCACTGGTTGGCCCATCAGCATGCTGCTCTGCTCCTTGAAACCTGAATTGATCGCTCCGTAGGCTCTCAAGCGTTCACCATCACACTATGGTCACGCTGACCCCCTTCTGATCGTGCTTGGACCTTGGATCACACTGTTCACACTGCAATGACAGTCTGGTCACACCTCGCTGCTGCGCTTTACCTGCAGCCCACCCCTCATCTTCCTGGATGAGCCCACCTCCGGCCTAGACGCCGCAGCCGCTGAGAAGGTGGGTTTGCGCACTCGGTGGGCACTATGGGCACAACTCAGCGTGCTACAGTGGACCCTGTGTGGCATGCTGTGACTCCCTCGCCGTCCTCTCAAGCCTCAACCAGCTTTGGTGCTTCAAACAGCCCCCGCCTCAGGCGCCACACGCAGCACAGGCCTTCACCCTGCACCCGGCCGTGCTACGAGCAATCCCTCAACACGCCTCCTGGCCTGGCCATGTTATGATCACACCTCGACACCGACGTCGTGCTGTGTGCTGCCCCAGGTGATGGCCACGCTCAAGGCGCTCGCGCGTGCGGGCCACACGGTAGTCGCATCCATCCACCAGCCACGCTCCTCCATCTGGGCCATGTTTGACGACCTGGTGCGTCTGCTCCTGCTGCTGGGGTTCGGGCGTCTGCTGCTGCTGCTGCTGCTGTTGCTGCTGCTGCTGCTGCTGGGGCTGGGGCTGGGGCTGGGGCTGGGGCTGGGGCTGGGGCTGGGGCTGGGGCTGGGGCTGGGGCTGGGGCTGGGGCTGGGGCTGGGGCTGGGGCTGGGGTGCTGAATGCAATGCTGCTGCTGGTGGGGTTTTGCGTGCTGCTGCACGCGGGCCGCAAAAGACCCCTGACCCCTCGTTCTCAAACCCACGATCCTGGTTCCTAAGCGCTAAATCCTTGGACACTCAATTGCCAACCCTTGCAGGTGCTGTTACACGAGGGCCAGGTCGTGTACGCGGGTGTGACATCAGAGGCGCTGGACCACTTTGCAGCACTGGGCCACATCTGCCCACCACACCACAACCCTGCGGGTGGGTTGGGCCCGCATGCCCAGCGGTCTGTGCCACATGCCATTTGCTGATTGTCACAGCAGGCGCTCTTCATGCCACAGCACGCTGTGTGTCTTGCATGCAGTAGCACCGGGCTATTTGACGGACAGGTGCAGCTGTGCCAGAGCAACCTGGATGAATGTATCAATATGTGCTGCGCGCAGAGTTTGTGGCGGACCTCATCTCGGCCGATTGGAGCGCGCCCGCCGGTGCAAACGAGGGTGAAAACAATGGCTCTGAGGACGAGGCTGGAACGGCCAACAGCCGTGCACGTGTACAGCGGCTGGTGGACATGTGGGCGAGCCATGGGCAGCAGCGCTCTTCCAGCTCTGGCATGGGTGGGTAGCTTGCCTCTTTAGGCATGCTGCGGGCTGTTGACGTGGCCTGTGTAAGCATGTATGGGTGACCTGTGTAGCCTGCAGCCTGCATGGGCTTGTGTAGGGGGCATGGGCAGGTGGATTGTGGAGGTGCAGGTGGCCTGTGTAGACTGCAGCATGTGCAGGCTGCAGCAGCAGTGACAGGACGCACTGCACCCTACTGTGCGCAGTGCTGGCCAGCCCTCGGGAGAGCGTGGCGGTGCATGAGGGTGCAGGGGATGCGTTGCGGCCCAAGACGTCATGGCTGCGCCAGTTCCGGCTGCTGGCCACGCGCAGCTGGCGACAGGTGCGCGCGCGCCCCTCCGCCCATGCGATTGGTGAATTACTTGTTCACATCACTGGTTGCGGCTGTGCGGACTGCACCTCGTTTACAGCAGAGGTTCCAGCTGCTGAGTGTGTTTGTTTTCTTTTCTTGGGGCGAGCCAGGACACTGCCACCAGGACACAGGCATGCATGACAGGGCCCCATCCTCCTCACTCATCCCCCCACCTCAACCTCCTGCCTGTGCTCCCTGCCAACACACAGGTGACGCGCGACAAGGCCGCCACCATCGCGCGCATTGGCTCGAACGTGTCATCTGCCCTCATCTTTGGGGCCATCTTCCACCGTGTGGGCCGCTCCCAATCGTCCATCCAGGACCGCATGGGCCTCATGCAGGTGCGAGCACTCTTGCTTTTGGGTCTTAAGGCTCTGGATTGTACTTTTAACTGGGTGCACGCATTCTCTGCTGTTTCCGGCCGCGTTCCATGCCATGACCATGAATACAGCAGTGCGCACAGGTACTTGCAGCACTATGGTGAGTGAGTGTAATCAGCTTAGAAACGATGGTAGAGCAGGCTGGGCAGGTGTTTGGTGCGGACGAATGTGGCCGGGTGGTCTGCCCTGTGCGCTTGTGTTCTGCTGGTAGACAGAGGCCGACCCAGCTGCACACAGCACACGCCGTGCTTCTATTGTGTATTGTCCCTTTTCCACACCGGCAGGTGGCCGCCATTAACACCGCCATGTCATCTCTCATCAAGACACTCAATGTGTTTCCCCGTGAGCGGCTCATCGTGAACAGGGAGCGCGCAAAGCAGGTGTGTGCACACAACCAGTCAACCACACTCGCACACTTGTGCGTGCAGTCGCACACACGTGGTGGCCGCCTCTGGTCTGCTTGCTTGTGCTGTGCATCGGTGGGCCTTGCGCGCGCACGACCATATGAGCTGGCTGTGTCGGGTGTGCGTGTGCCCGGTCGTGCTGGGCCTGCTTGCTGTACTGCCCCATGTATTGTGCTGCTGTGCTTGGGTGGGGGCTTGGGCCGTGCAGCGAAGGTTAGCCCCAAATCCAGCACCCAACCCTGGCTACATTCCAGGTTCCACGTCACTCCCCATGCACCTCTCTCTTTTTCTCCCCCCTCCTCCCCATCCGAAAACAAGCTACTTCACGGATGAATCCCCCAGCAGCCCCATCCACCCATCCCATCCATGTACCCACCCCACCCGCTGGCTCCTCCAACACCTGCCAATCACATGCCACCCCCACAGGCCTACACCACCGGCCCCTACCTCGGAGCCAAGCTACTGGCGGAGCTGCCCATCGGCGCGGTGTTCCCGCTGCTGTTTGGCTGTATCGTGTACCCGCTGACAGGGCTCAACCCGGACCCCACCCGCTTCCTCAAGTTCCTGGGCATCATCACTCTGGAGTCGTTCACGTCCAGGTGGGTCCTGGACCGCTAGGGCGTGGGATGCGCCGGCGGCCCGCAGCCCTATCCCCTGTACCCTGATCCCTGAGTCCCCTGTACCTGATCCCTGAACCTTTCTCTTCATTCCTTCAAAACCCTGTAACCTGAACCTTGAACATCTGAGCCCCCAATCCCCACGCCCCAACCCTGGAGGCTCTTGAGTCCCGGAACCTTGGACCTCCCCGCAGTGCGCTGGGCCTGGCTGTCGGCTCATTCGCCCCCACCACAGAGGCTGCAGTGGCCCTGGGGCCCGCGGTCATGCTGGTGTGGATCGTGTTTGGCGGCTACTACGTCAACTCAGCCAACGTACCCCGTGTGCTCAAGTGGCTGCCCAAGGCATCACTCATCAAGCAGGTGTGGGGGGTATGCTACTCTGCCTCCACAATTAAAGCTGTTGTGTGATTTTGATTGATTGGCATTGATTGAGCTGTTGATTGAGCTGTTGTGTGATGTTGATTGATTGGCATTGGTACGGGGGGTCAAGGCGGGCGCCTGCCCAGCAGGTGCGGGTTGCCTCGGGCAGCAGATGTGGCCGTGTGGTGCTGTATCAGTGCAGCTGCTGGTGTACTGGGGTACCGCCGTACAGCAGCAGCTGGTAATAATAATAATAACACGGCGTGTCACAGATGTGTCTGCGTGCCGGAGCCTGACAGTCGTTATCTAAACACCATCACTAGCAGCAGCTGGTGCCACGGCCAAACCACAGCAGGCAACACAGCTACAGCAGCGAGCAGCATGGCTCAGTGAGCGTACTTCAGGGTTGGTTGCAAAGCCACTCATGTTGCTGGCATGCAGTGGCCTGATACGCGTGTTGCTGTTTGTTGCTGTCCTGGTCTCGCCCCAGGCATTTGAGGCGTTGTGCGTGAACGAGTTTGAAGGGTCGCGCTTCGAGCCGGACGCCAGCGGGCGCGGCATGACAGACGGGCAGCAAGTGGTAAGAAACACACCACCGCTGCTCCAGTTGTGGCGAGCCAGCCATCTCCTGGCCATGCAACCATGGGATGCGTGAGCTTGGCCGTGCAGACAGATGATGACGTACATGCACAGGCTCAGTATGTGTTCAGACACCATACATGCAATGGGAAGCCGAGCACGCACGGCAAGTATGAGCACTGCAAATATATCATACACGATCAGCACAATCGGCTCACCACCTCAAATGCCTCTGGTCCGTCCGTCTGCCCGTCTGCAGCTGGACTGGCTGAGCTTCGGGCACACCAGCATCAGGCGCACGGTGGTGCAGCAGGCCCGCATCATGGCGTTCTACTACGTCGCCACCTACGCCATCCTGTGTGTGAACAAGCCCAAGTTCCTGAAGCTGCAGTCGCCCGCTGCGTCAGGGCCCGCGGCCCCTACGCCCTCAGGCCTCGCCATGAGTGCGCTGCCTGCGCCAGCAGCCCCCAAGGCCGCGGCACCCAAGCCTGCGGCCCCAACCGTTGCGGCCCCCCAGGCTGCAGCTCCCGCGGCTGCTGCAGCTGCCACGGCTGCTGTGGACGCTGCTGGTGCCTCTGATGGCCTCTGATGGCCTCTGATGGCGCGGCGGACGGCCCCATGGCGGCAAACAGCCCCAAGGCAGTGGCTGAGAGTGGCACCGCTTAAGCTAGACATGGGCGTGGGCATGCACACTATGCGCTGCGCTGCACTGCACCCTACTGTAGCAGGGTGAAACTTTACAGACATATGCATGGTATAAGGGATGCAGCGGTACGGCAGGTATGGATGCAGTACGGCAGGTATGGATGCAGTACGGCAGGTATGCATGTGGCACGGCAGGTGTGGATACAGCATGCTGCTGCTGCCTGAAACAAGACATCCTGCTGTCATCTAAACAGTTGCGGTCCAAGGTATTGAGGACGGCTAGGGCGAGATAAATATCACGCTGACATGAGCAATAGGCAGCTGCAACGGTGACGAGGCTGACAAGCGCTCGACTGCTTGCATGTGTTCTACATTCGTCTGCATGGGCAGATCAATCATGGTAAGTTTCAACAAAGCAGCAGCACTGTAAAGATCCTCAAGCTCAGCCCCACAACACCTGGTCCACAACTGTGAGGCTCGCTGCCACAACAATTGCTTGTCACAGTTCATGCTTACCATCTGCACCTCACCCTGGCAACGCCGCAGCACCGCAGCAGTTCAATGGAGCTGGTGCCATTCCAACCAATACAGTGAAGCAGATGAAAAGCTGTTTGCAACCTCGAACAAAGCCTGCCGCTCTACAGCACTGTGCTGTGATTAACAAACTGAGCTGTACTAAACAAACTGAGCTGTACTAAACAAACTGAGCTGTAGCAGATTGTGATGTAGCAAACACAGCACAGCATCCCGTGATGAGCACAATCGTCTGGGAGCCCACACGGGCCCCGCAGACAAGGAGTGCACTGGGGCTGCAGCTGACACATGCTCAGATGGGCCCTTGCTATCTGCAGTGGTGGCCTGGATGGCCCAGCTGCAGCTCGTTGACCCATGTTGTCCACTATGGCTCCTCCCCCGGCCGATCAGGCACGCGAATGCCCAGCTCCTTGAATGCCATCTCCTGCAGGAGCTTGTTGGCCTCAGTCTTGTAATGCGTTGAGCGCTTGACATAGATGAGGTTCCCCTCAAGGTTCACCTCCTCCAGCTGTGCGTCACCATCCTCCTCCACAGACTCCTGTCCCCCCTCCTCGCGCTGCTTGGCCTCACAGTCCGCATCAGCAACGCGCTTCATGGTGCGCAGGTAGAGGGCCAGCAGCTCCCGCTGAGCCCCCTTAGCCTGGTTGTGATATCCGAGCCAGCCTGCGCCACGTGCAGTACAGCAGTACAGGTGCAGCGGTACATGTGGCAGGAGGGTGAGATCTGGGCACTCCATGGGTTCGCGGTGCTGAGAGGGGCAGCACATTGCCTAGACTGACGCGCGTGCACTCGAACTATGGATGGGAATGGCGTGCAGGAGCAGCACAAGACCCATGCCGCCATGCGTGACCTAATGTGGAATGCGTCGGTGCCGCCGTCCCACTGCTGGCCCCACTGCTGGCAGCACTACGGCTGAAGCTGGTCATGCGGCATGATGCGTGTGCAGCAGGTCATACACATGAGTGGTGGGTGTGCAGTCACCGAGTGGCACATGGTTCGGGAAGGTGCTCAGGCAGCAGGTGCATAGATATGCAGCAGATGCACACTGCTGCACCTTGCACCTGTTTGGGGACCCATGACCCAACACACGCCGTGTTATTATTTGATGTTTATCATGACCCAACACACAGGTCAGCACACACCTTGTTGGGAACCCATGACTAGCACGTGCCAGTGTGCGCGCAGTGTTTTGGAGGACAGGTCACCACGCCCAAAGTCGGCTAGCACCACACACAGCAGTTGAGCAAGCGCGCTCTGCACTTCCGCCGGGTAATTCTTATTGCTCACATTGTTGCAGAGAGAGTGCAAGGGTGTGGCCTCTGCATATGCATGGCAGGGCCACAGTCCGGCATTGCTTGCAGCAGCGGCTACACTCCAGGACGCAACACAAGTACAGCTCATGCAAGGGGCGGCAGATCGGCTGCCACTGTAAAACACAAACTAAGAAGCATGACATTTGACTGCATACATCCCACTAGATGGGTCCCACGTGCACCTTCTTCCTGATCCCCGACCGATTGTCAGCCTGGCCCCTTCTGACGCACTGTTTGTTTCGTTGGTGCCGCTCATGAGGGCCATCCATTGGCTGTGCCGCCCAAGGAGCCGCTCCTCACTCCTGGGCCTACTGCTCTGACTCCCAGCCCCGGAGTTGCCATAGAAGGCGCCACCACCGTCTCCACCGCTGCCACCATCACACCCAGTGCCATCGCCGCTGCTTCCGCTGGCCCCTCCTGCAACAACCTGGCTGCCTGAAGCCTGTGCGCAGGTGGCAGCCGCTGTGGTGTTGGGCAGGGCCGTGGTCGCAGTCAAAACACGGTACAAGCACCGGAGCTGCTCAAAGCTGACAGGGTTGTCAGGGAACGGCAGGGGGACCTTCTCTGTGGGTGCCTGCTCACTCCCTGTTGCAGCTGTGGAGGTCTTTAGTGGTAGCCTGCAGAGGCGATCATGAATGCTTACCTTTCATGGAAAAAATATTACAGAACAACCAGCAGTCGGTGGAAGCTGTAAGGGGCAGGCACATGGCCGGCTTGGGCACATGGCACATGCAAGACATGATATGAGTTGCTCACTCCCACATCCCTGTCCTCCTTTGTTGCATGTGACATGCAATCCAGGCACACAGGGATGTGAGAGTGGGCAGCTTGCATGGTGGTATGCCAACGAGCCACGCACGTGCTGCTGGGGACACCTGCTGCTGTGCTGCTGCTGTGCACCTACATGTGCTGTTGTGCACTTCGACGCCCAACACCAAGCGCCACCGCTTTCAATCAATACATACCCATCAGCACCACCAAGCTCAGGCCACCACAAAGTGGCAAAAGATGCTGAGACCGCCACACCCACCACTCCTTGGTGTAGGAAAACGCAACATGCAAGAAGTTGCGGCCATAGAAACAGGCACCGGTGGGTAGCAGCCGATGCAGGTCTGCACACTTCCACTTCAGCGCCTGTACCTGCGTGCATGATGCACCGCCCTGTGCTCAGCTCTTCAGCTCCTCTTTTTCCATGTTTCAAGTCAGCCACACAACCGCTCATCAGCTGAAATAAGCTCCATCACATGCTTGCTCCCTTATATGATATGACATGAGAGACATGACATATCTCATGTGACATAGATGAGACATGTCACATGAGATATATCATGTGACATATCATATGATATATCACATGATATGATATGACATGTGATATGTCATATGATATGACATATCACATCATATGATGTGATATTTGACACAACGAAAACCTGAACGTACCGGCGGCTCGGCAAGTTAGCACGCACAGGCTCACATCTGATCCTGGTTCACATCTGGGAGCCCACCAGCTCATACAGGAACACAGGATACCAGTGTGCTCCCCACACAGGCCTCACTCACATCACGGCATGCCACGAGGTATGCCAGCTCCTCTGCCTTGTCCACAATGTCGGGTTTGGCATCCTCCCGCTCCTGCCTTGACTTCTGTGCGTCTGGTTGCGCCCTGTGTTGCAGACGGTGACCTGATTTCATGACTGTCTGGGATGGGGTGATGCGGGTGATGTGGTGTGATGCTGTTGTGTGAGGGAGGCTGCAGGCCCCATGCAAGCCAACAGGCCACAGGCTGCCAGCCCTGATACGGGAAGCATGTGTGCACCAGGGAGGTGGTCGGGCTTTAGCAGTAGCAACAAGCTCCTAGCAATCTTGCAATCTGGCAAGTCCAGGTTATTGATGCAGCTCATATGCATGCAACGCCGTGTTACTATCAACTATCATATGCATGCAGCATGCATAACACAGCCCGTAGGATCCTGCCGCTGGGTTCGTGGCAGAGCGTTAAGGGACAGCGCAGGCCTGGGGGTTACCGCTTACCGCTTTGGAGAGGAGGCAGGAGGTTGTCCAGGCTCTTGCCTGCAGGGGGTTGGAGCCTTGTCACGGCCATTGATGGAGGCTTGGCGGCTTCCTGCGTGTCTGGCACCTCTGTCGCTACAACCGCTGCCACCGGCCCGCTGGGCAGCTTACTCTTGCATGCCTGTCTGGCGAGGCCCCGGTTGTGTCCGAACAAATCTAGCCTGTGGACCCAGTAGACGGCCAGGTCTGTGGCCATCCACATCTCGGCTGTCTCGTCCCACTCCCAGTTGATATGGGCTTCTGGGGGCCCTAATGGCAGCGCTGCATTTGGTGGGCCGCGTGCGGGAATAGCTGCAGCTGTAGTGCTGGCCTGAGCACCTGCTGCCGGAACAGTTCCTGCAGCACCCCCAGCAGCCGCAGCCCCTGGACCGGTTCCTGATGCAGCAGCAATCGCTGCTGCCGCCACCTGTTTCGGCGTGAGCTTCGTCTGTGTGGCAGCTGGCATGCCCTCTGGCTCATACCGGACTGCCAGTCGGAACACACGCACTTTTGCCATTGTCTCCTGGCCATCACTGAAACGCACTGAGAGCTCACTCCCCACGTACTGCTTCCTCAAACCAGCCATCCATGGTGTGGGCGTAGCATCTGCAGGTGAGGCTGCACTGCTGCTCGGCCGATGCGGTATGGAGGCAGCAGCAGTGGCTGTGCTGGGCCCAGCACCTGAGTCAGTGCGCGGTCGGACCAGTGGCGGCGCCTGTGTGCGTGCTGGTGCCACACCAGTGCTGGCCGCAACCTGATTAGGCAACCAGATCCTTCCATCAGGGGCCTGGTAAAGCCTGTATAGGAGGTTGAGCTCCTTTGGCCGGCCTCCTGTGTGTATGTGAACAATGACAAGTGCCAACCGTGGGTGCAACGATCCGCACCAAGCACAGCAAGGCCCTGGCATAAAACCCTGGTGTTGGTGGCCCACATACAGCAGCCAGCGCGGTTATAGTGATGGGATTGAACTTTGCCTGTTTATATCACAGCCACATCTACCCCCACAGCACACACCTGTAATCTTTCTAGCAACCTCAGACAGCGCGCGTGGTCCGAAGAAGGCGTGCCCAGGACCCGGCATTGCAGCAGTGGCCGCCCCTAAGCTCGTGCGGATGATGCTCCCTGCCTGACCCTCCTGGAGGTGGTGCAATATGCTGCGCATGACCCCCTCAGCAATGGTGTCTTCCGCCTTGCGCCCACTGCCCACGCGATCCACCACGCCTGCACACACATCAAAGTCACAGTACTTATTGGTCCATCACCCCAGCGATACATGTGGGTTGAGTACCTCAGCAGTTCATCTGGTTCAAGTATACCGCAGCAGTGCTGTGGGTCCAGTACCATAACACTCAACTGGTCCAAAGCAAGGTTGCAGGCCCCAGGGCCTTGCCCCTGCAAGGAACCCGCCTCACCCTGAATCTTGGCCGTGATGTCAATCTCCTCTGGGGTGAGTTGAGGAGGTGGATGGCCTGCCTGGACTGTGTTGCTGTTTGGTGCCTGCAGCCGGGCGGCAGCTACAGCACAAACTGCGGGCTCCAGTGCTTGCTGCTGAAGCTGCTGAGGCTGCTCTGCCTGCTGCTGCGGCTGCCCAGGCATGGTCGTGTGGAAGCCCATGGTGGGCGCAGGAAACTCAGGGTGTGGCACTGGCTGCATGCCGCTGGTCTGCAGGTTGTCAGGGGTTGTTTCGCGTTGTGGTGCTGCCCAGTCGCCAGCCGAGGGATTGGACGTAAGTGGAGCAGCAGGGGTAGAAGCGCCACGAAAGAGCATCTGCTGCGGAGGGCATGGTGAGCACTGATGGTGTGCCACAGGCCAGGGGTTGCTGGGAATACTGGCTGCTGCACCCAAACATGTGGCAGCTGAGCCCATGGCATAGGTAATGGGCTGGATCTGCGCTTGGGGTAGCTGCGGCTGCAGTGGTGGCGGCTGGGGCTGCTGCTGAAACTGCTGCTGTCTGAGGGCAGAAACAGAGAAGGGCTGCAGATCTGGGCATGCTGTACCAGAGGGCTGAGGAGCACCCAGCTCTGTGGGGAGCTGCCACGGCTGCATGGCTTGCACATCTGTGTACGGTGCCCTCGCCCCCCGCTCATCACCGAGGCAAAGTACACTGTCAGGTGGCTGGGGTGTTTGAAGCAATTTCTCGAGCGCTTCCAAGTCCCACTGCAGAGCAGGCGATGTAGCGCAGTGACGGGGTGCCAGAACACAATGCCAGTTGGCGTTCGCGTTGGGACACGTGGGTTTCACCATGCAGTATGCCTCGGGGAGTGCATGACCCAACACAGCACCATCTCGGGGCGAGGCTACAGGCAAGGCGGCACGCAGATGCTACTGTCTGCAGCTGCTGGCCTGCTGCGGCACGAGCTCACCTCCTGGGATAGATCCTCATGGCTGGCTGTGCTGGGTGCCGCCCCTGGCATTGCCAGCGGCAGGCCCATGTCGCCCTGTGGAAATGGTTGTTTGTCCATTCCGAGCAGTTTGATCCACACACAGCACCGTGCAAGCCCGTAATAAGTACGGGCTGGTCAGGTGTAACTTCTGGGGACTCGTGCAAAAGTCCATCTATGTTCGTGCAAAAATGAGTGGTACGTGTGAATCTCTGGGTGTTTGGGGTGATGGTGATTTAAGTTCGTGCTGTGGCTTCCATGGGGGCTGCCGTGCAAGGAATCATCAAGCCTCACGTGCTTCACGTCGGGGTCAAGTGCACAATGCAAGTCGATTGTACTTGAGCAACGATGCCGTGTCAATCAGCATCAATCAAGGATAGCAATGAGCACAAGTACATGCAGCATCAGGCGCATAACGTGCCAGCATGCACCATCGCCGCGGTTACCTCCTACAATGCTGGGTGCATGGCCTGTGGCGCGTGAGCTGTGTACGCCATCCGGAGCACGGCATTACTGGCACGTGGAAGTGCAGCCGCTGCATGAAACGCATGAAATGGACACCACATGTTCATATGGCCTCTGAGGCTCATATATCTGCGCAACAGAAGACACATCGTGCTCCCCACCCAGCCAAGCATGCATACCCAGCAAATCATGCGACCCACCCACTGGCCAGTGCCATGCACAGTATATCTCCAGATTCTCCACAATGTGAACAGCACAGCAGCCACCGCATGTCCCCAGTCCTGGACACCTCATGGTGGCTGCACCTCCACGCACGGGCCATGAAGACTCGTGCATGAGTTACACTCAGCCGAGCCAGATGCCAGATGCCTGCTCTGTGCAACCAGGTGGGTCAGTACCTGAGGTGATACACTGTTCTCCGTGGAGCGCATGCCAAGCGAATGGGCCAGCCGCATCACAAGCAATCAGCCTTCAATGTGCAAGATTTCAACTGTTGAAGTGCTTAGGGGACCCATGATACCAAATGCAGCAGAACCCCTGGCTGAACCCGGAGCACTTCAAAGCTGCGTCTCAAAGCAACACAATGGAGCTCCTGACTCTTGGACCAGTATGCTGCTTGTGCAAACTCGAGCTGTCAAGGACTTAAACTTGGCCCTCCCCCTGTGCCCTCAGCTGTTTTCCCCTTGGACCCAGCTGGATGTGGCTGCCCTGTGCTTTTTGCACTTGTGGCTCCTGGCGCACTAGCTGGTACGCCGTGTGTGCGTTCCTTGACCGTGCTTTCCACATACTTTTCTTGCATGCTCTCCCAGATGTCCGAGCTTGATGGCTGCGCACAAAGCATGCATGACAGCATGCCACATGTACCATCAGGTCCCGAGGGCGAGCTTTCCTTAGGCGGGATGGGGGGGGGGGGGGGGCT
>BDCZ01000081.1:95746-116526 GCA_001662365.1 Chlamydomonas applanata
GTACCGCACGCGGCACGACCCTGTTGCGCCATGTGACGTGCTGAGCAGACCTGGGATGCAGAACCCGCACACCCAGAGGCCCACGCTAGCTTCAGAACCCATGATCGAAGGCATGATCACAGCTGGCCAACTCCCTATGCTAAAGGTTTGAATGTGCGCCACTCGGTGCCCTGCAGGTATGCATTCCACAAGGAGCCCGCCAACGGCACCGACGAGCCCGGCCAGCGCAAGGCACGCCTGCTGCAGCTCTTTGGCCACTGGAACTATGTGAGTGGTCTGGAGAGGGGATGGGTGGGGTATGTGTGTTCCCTGCTGTTCTGCTGCCTGCTGGCCTTTGGGACCCTCGTATGTCTGCCAGAGGAGTCGTGGCAAGTTGGCAAGTGTCAAGGCACCCGCCCCACAGACACCCTTGGAACTTAAAGGGCAAGTGAGGCCCTGCCTGCTTGGAGATAAGCCCCCTGCCCTGATGCCCTTGGGATCTGGGTCCTCTGCCGCTTCCCAATGCCCCAACCGTGTAACCACCCCAGTCATCCCACACAGTCGCCCAACCATCAACCACCTTCTACAACTGCCCCAACCGCCCAACAGAACGTGGTGGACCTGATCAAGGCGACGCCTGAGGAGGACGTGCTGCGGCGTGACATCTATGACCGCGCCCCCGTGTTCAAGTGGTCACAGGGCCGGGTCACGCTCATGGGCGACTCTGCGCACGCGATGCAGCCGAACCTGGGCCAGGGTGCGTAGACGGCTTGCATGTTGTTTTTGAACCCCAAATTACAAACTCAGCTTGGCTGCAGGGCAGCGTCTTTAGCAACAGCGGTGCAGTAGCACTTTTGGGGCCCTGGCTGGGTGCTGCCGCCAAGAGGCAAGTTTGATTGATTAGATTCAAGCTTGGATGGGTTCCGCCAAGGGATGGTGCCTGTGCTGGGTCTTGTGCTGTTGTGGTGCGACGTGAGAAAACACGAGGCCGGACGTGTGCCTGCCTCATGCACACGCCCTCCTGTGTTCTGCCTGCTCGCCCGGGTGCAGGCGGCTGCATGGCGATCGAGGACGCATTTGAGCTGGCCAACGATCTTTCCAAGGCTGTGAGCGATGCGGCCGCCAGGGGCAAGCCGGTGGATGTGGAGTCTGAGCTGCGCAAGTATCAGAACTCACGCATCATGCGCGTGTCAGCGATCCATGGCATGGCCGGCATGGCCGCGTTCATGGCGTCCACGTACAAGGCGTACCTTGGGGAGGGCCTGGGCCCGCTGTCCTTCATCACGGACTACCACATCCCCCACCCCGGCCGTGTCGTGGGCCAGGGCATCATGAAGCTCACGATGCCGGGTGTGCTGAGCTGGGTGCTGGGCGGCAACACTCACCAACTGGAGGGCGCACGTACCTCGTACTGCCGCATCGGTGACCGGCCCCCGTTCTCCGAGGCAGACTTCCAGCTGTTCATGCGGGACAATGATGCGCTCGCCGAGCGCACCAACGCCGACTGGCTCCTCGTCGCTGAGCGGCCCGCGGGTCCCGGTGCTGCCGCCCCGGCGGCCGCGCCCAGCCCGCGCGAGCCTGCGCTGGCGATGGTTGGCCGCGGCCCCGCGACGCCCGCGCGCGTGGCCGTTGCAGCTGCGGCAGAGCCTGCCGCCGCGCCGCGCTTTGGCCTCGCACCCTCAGAGTACAAGGGCGTGTACCTGAACCTTGGGGACCGCGCCGAGTCTGCCACGCTCATTGGCCGCTCGGCTGATTGCCACGTGGTGCTGGAGGGCAGCACAGCAGGCGAGCACCACGCACGCATCACGCCCTGCGGCGTCTCTGGCCGCTACATGCTCGAGGACCTTGGGTCTGCGTCGGGCACGTGGGTGAATGGGCTGCGGGTGGAGCGGGGCGGCCGCAAGCTGCTGCACGCGGGCGATGTGCTCGAGTTTGGCGCGCACCCCTCCGCGGAGGCTTTCACGCTCAAGCTGCAGCACCACTCGTACCGCACGGATGAGGTGAGGGGCGATGCATACAAGAGGATCTCCACGGGCGCCATGGTGCAGACGGCGTGAACCATGCAGCTCACTGGCTGCTGCTGCAGCACAGCGGCCCGTGCAGTATGTACCTGGGGACATAAAATGAGTGGCACAGAAGGGTCCTCGACGGCGATGTGCCCCTGGGCGCACCGCTGCTGCAGCAGCGGGTCTTCCGTGATGTCTCATCATCATCTATCTAGCAGCACAACGAACAACCGTGTGGCCTTGTCAACAGGCAACACGGAGTTCAGAGTCTAGGAGAGTGTCGAGTCGTGCGGGCGGTGCGCATGCATCCGCTGGCTGGGTGGCTCGGCAAGTAAATTTATTGGGTTCCTTTTGCGCTACTCGAGATTGGCGTCGATGAGAGCTGAGGGTTGCACAGCTACAGCCAGCAACAGCAAAAGGTGTGGAGGAGCTGCCAGGTGCAGGCGCATTGGCAGGTGGTGGAGGGCTATGTGCACGGCGCCGGGCATGGGTGCACACACGTGCCGTGCTAGTATGACAACGAGAGGTCTGTCAGCGCTTGGACCGAGCATGTGCTCGTGTTTTTTCATCATCTGCGCAAGGTGGGGGCAGGGCGGGTCGGTCTGGCGTCCATTGCGATTGCCAGCATGGATTTCGCGATGCCTGCTCATCCCTTGGGAGTGTTTTTTTCAAACCAGTTGAGCCGTGGAGAGAGTGAGAGGCCGTTGTGGTCCAAGGGTGGAGGTGCTTGTGCAAGAGCGTATGTCGGTGTATGTTGTTTGAGAGCGTGCAAGCAGAGCGGTGAAGGGAATCCCAACAAACAAGCTAGGCATTGGGTTAAGTGGATGGTAGCGTTTGTTGATCATGCAATTGCTGAGTGAACTGAATCCTGGTGAGACCTGAGAGGAAATGCAGAGAGTGTGAGCAGTGAGAGCTAGCTAGGTTGAGAATGTGGATGGTAAAGCAACATCTGAATACAGGGCTGATCCATGTCACCCGCTTGAGCAGTACAGGTTTGGCACGCATGGCCATGTAATACCCCAGAGACAGTGATTTGGGGTGATTTGCTTTGGTTTGGCAAAGCCAAGCAGAAATACAGGTCATGAACAGTACACACCACACAACCACAGAATGTTGCAGTAGTTCGGTAGCCAGGAATACCCCGAAACCCAGGCATATGCAGCATCCATGCAACTCGTCTGACAGCAAGTCTGCTGGCATTCTTGAGCATGTGGTGAGCTAATCACGTGGTGTCTTTTGGGGCAGACGCAAATCCGAGAGGGCGTTCATCACAGGTAAGCAATTCAAGGCTGATCTAGTGTCGTAAGATGCCACCAGAACCCTCGTGCTGGGACCATGCAACCTGCAGCGGCAAAGTCCAGTAATCTCCAGCATGACTACAAGGGCCGAAGAAAGGCTACGTAAGCTGAAGCTGGTGAAGCAGGAATCCTCAGAGGACGAAGATGAAATTGAAGTGATAATGCAGCAGAGCTACCACAGCAAACACTTCGCCAGGCGCGCAACAGAGATAGCGGCGAGCACCGCCGAACAAATGGCACTTATACAGACAGTCCTGCGATCCCCACGCGGTGCGCACGCCCCAAGCACGTCCCCGACATCGCCGCGTACAAAGGCAAGTGGGCGCACGTGGTGTACACAGGTGTAAAACACTGCAGTAAAAGCTGCAGCCCCCATCGTTTCACCGTTCAAATGCCCTTGGACGACATGAACAGGTTAGGGTCTGTGTGTTCGGGGACCATTGAACTTCCCAGCTGAGATGGGGCGAGATGAACACACCACGGGCACAGTGCACCACAATGTGCGCACAGGGCGGCAGGAATGCTGCTGGGCCACGCGCTGCGCTGAGCAACAGCTCCGGAGGCTGCAGCCCAGCTTGCCCCAGCAGCCCGGCAGCGCCCTGCAGCCTGCTGCACGGGTGCCAGAGCATGTCTGCCAGCACAACGCCGCCGTCCTCTGGCCCCTTGATTAAGTTCCCCTTCCTGGCAAGCAGCACGAGCATCGATGGTGCGGCATCTGGGTCCAACGGCATCGATTTCAAGTTCCTGGACAGAATGGCGCTGAAGACACCGGGGCAGAGCAATGTGTAGTGTATGGTTTGACATGTATCCATTCATGCCGTCTGCACAATACAAGAGCAAGTTTCTCAACATACTCTCAGACCGTGATCTCATCAGTCATGTCTCATGTGCCGCCATGACCACTTGAGAGAGCAGTTGTTGGCGGGGTCGAAGTGGGGGCATTCAATACTCTGGCTTGGACAATAGCGTGTGGCCCGATCTGCAGATTACGGCACCCATCGACATGTCGTGCACGGTGATGTAGTGCAGTGCCAGGAAGGCTTACACGTGCACCAAAATGTGCACCAAATGTCCAGGTAACGTCACACTGTATCAAGTCTGGCCGTGTCACGTGGAATCCATGCACAACCACACTACAATCAGCCTGACGAGATTGTACTGCCTGTGTATTATGTGTAACTGTCCGCAGTCTGGTACTAGTACGCAGCTTATGAATCCTCCCTGCTCCAATCACCTGCTTGGCTATTTTGCTGCCTTCTTTCCATTCCCAAATCCTGGCGTTCTATCTGCCATTAACACCACTGATTGGCACATATAGGAAAACGCCTAAACTGTGCGCGCGCTGCTGCCCCAGCTCCCTGCCCCAAATCCTGCATCACCTGCATGTGCCTACCTGCCTACTATCTGCTATGCTGAGTGCCCATTCCCAACATGACTCTGCACTGCACATCCTGAAAATGTAACAACAACAAGAACAACAACAACATCCTGAAAGCTGCTGCGACCCTGCTCATACTGGTAGCAGCCACCTGGTCACGGGCCAGGCGAATTTACCAGCTGATTTAAGCTGACCATCCGCTTGGGCTTGTCTGGTGGATGCTGATGTTGGTGCTGGTGCTGCTGGTTGCTCGTTAATGTCTGTCGTGTGCCCCATGGATTAGCAGGGTACTGTGCAGGAGCTGTCGTGGGTGTGGGTACCATGCCTTGAGGTAGCATGCCCTGAGGCGCCCCATTCATAGGGGTGGGCACCATGCCATATGGCATAGAGGGCTGCGCAGGCGCCCACCCAGCAGGTAGTGCCGGCTGCATGGGCATCTGCATGGGCTGCATGGCCATGGGCGCACTTTGAGTGCCTGGGGTGGGGATCATGCCGCCCATGCTGCCAGGCGTGGGCACCATGCCAGTGCCAGGGGGAGGTATAAGACTGCCAACATTGGTCGGGATCATACCGTTATGCATCATGGCCCCGCTGCTCCCGGGGGTTGGCATGAGGCCCTGCATGCCTGGCATGGGCATCATGCCAGCCATCGGCATCAGCATACTGGGCGTCATGCCGGCCACGGGCATGATTGGCATGCCTGGCATGGAGGGCATCACGGGTTGCAGCGGCTGCTGCTGTGGCTGCTGCTGCTGCTGTGATGGTGGTGGCATATGTGGTTGCCATGCCTGCTGCTGCTGCGGCGGCTGCTGTGCCGGCGTGTGTTGCTGCTGCTGTTGCTGCTGCTGCTGCTGCTGACTAGTATTCTGCTGTTGCGAGTGGAGCCGTTGCATGAGCTGTGCTGCCATGTGCGCCCTCTGTGCATCCGCAAGGCCCTTCACTGGCTGCCCTGCCTGACTCGAATTGCTATGCCCGGGTGCTGATTGTGGCTGGCTCGCAGCAGCCCCAGCCACTGTGCGCGTCCCCATCACACCTGCTGGTGCACCTGCCTTGACTGCGGAGGCTTGCATCCCTGCTGCCGCAGCTGGCTTGCCCGCCGGACTGCTACCAGCCTTTGCATGTGGCCCTGATGGCTTGGCTGCCGGCGCTGCTGCCGGTGAAAAGTTGGCACCGACAGATGCCAGCACGGCCTTCCCTTTCTTGTTGTCTGCTGGCTGAGGTGTGCTGGCGGGCATGTCTTGCTGTGTCTTGATGCTCTTATTCGCCCTGGTGGAAGGGCTCCCACTAGAGCTCTGTGTTGGGGCTAGGCGCTTGAGTCCCTTCGATGCTGTGCTGCCTGGATTGGCACCAGCTGTTGGAGGTAGGGGTGGGGGTGGGGGTGCAAAGTGTGGGTCTTCTGACCCTGGCTCAGAGGTGCAGGGCTCCCCTGCACCACCATCTGCAGACCCAGAGCAATCGAACATCCACTGAACATCGAGGGTGTGCCTCCGCTGCCTGCGTACAGCAGCCACACCGTTCACACGTTGACAGTCAGACAGGGCGTGGTGAAAAACGGTGTGCTCGCCACACACTGTGTGCCACACGCAGCAGAGGGTGTGAGGCCGTCAGCCTGCACCATGGCCAAGCGCTAGCACCTGGTTAGCATGTGTAGGGCCCCATGAATGATGTGCCACCATTAGCCCTGGGTCTGGGCCCCCTCCCACTCACCGCCGCGACTTGTGTGTACGTGGCTTGCGTGTGCTGAACGCGAGGCCATCAATGTACCCCGCCAGCAAGTCATCAACCGCGCTCATGCCTGGCTGAGTGTCATACGTGACCTTGCTGAGCTTTGTCTGCGCGAGTTCTGTGCCCCCGGGCTTGAGCCGCACAGCTGGTGGCACTGGAGGGGGCTTCCGCACTCCTGGTACAGGCGGCCGTAGTGCGGCTGCTGCGGCGCTGGGTGCAGCAGCTGCTGCGCGGCGAGCCAGGCCCCCTGCATTCTGACTCGCTTGCAGTTCACACAGCCGCTGGTGCTCTGCCGCGCAGCTGGCAAGGCACACACGCATGCATCGTGTGCACTGCATGAGCACGGGTGCGTTGTGCATGGCCTGGGTGGTTACTGCGCCCAGCCAACCCAGCTCGACGCTCTCCGTCGTTGAGGTTGCGAGCGTATCAGCCACTTCGCGGCACATGAGCTTGCAAGCCTCCTCAGCTTGACGCAGCAATGCATGGTGGCCCTGGTCGCCAAGTGAGGTCCTGCGAAGAACAAAGCATGGAATCGGTTTGACACGGCCTTTTGGGTGCAATAGCCATAGATCGGGCGCACGCTGTATATCATCTGCTGCAACAAGGGTCAGGAGCAAGACGCAAGCACCCACCCCATGTTGATTTTAAGCCACCAGCCCCTATTGTGCTGTTCACGCGGACTCCTGTTCAATGTATCATGAGTACCAGCTGATTCTGTCATCCAGTATAACAGCAATGGCATCGCAAACACATTTCATCCGCAATTTATGCCAGATTGTGTTGGCACAGTGTGAACCCGGATTCCTATTCAGAGTGTGGCCTGGTGTGATGTGTTTTGTCTAGTATGAGCGCTGCTGCCGGCTGGCTTGAAGGCATACAAGGCAAGGTGTCATCAGGCACAACCGTTCATGGCACGTGCCATGCGCACATCGGGCTGTTTCCTCTCCTGGCACCTTACATAACATGTATGTTCTGATCTATTGCAGTTCTGTGACTCAGCATCTTGCAGCTGTTCTTGCTAGTCTAAGAGAAACACACCTGAGCAACCCATGTTGGCAGCCATGCCCGGCCCCCTCAGCTTCTCCCCACAACTTTCCATAACGTACGTGCATGCTGCACCACATCACATGAAAGTAATGCTGCGGTGCGCTGCACCTCCCTCCTGCTTAAACATATGCATGCCGCCCAAATTGTCACCAGGCATACTTGAGCGTGGCTCAAGAATGCGCGGCTGAGTCCAGTGACGATGGTCACATGGCACTTGCACGAGCCGAGATTGTACTACAGTGTCCTGCAGGTGTGTACTGCCTCATGTCTTGAGGTATGAGTCCAGCTTCTCCCCGCTGATTTCCTCCAGGGTGCGCAGGATGTCCTGTGCACGTGACTCTACTGCTGTGTCCACATCCTCCAGCAGCTCAGCCAGGAATGGCAGCGTCTGCACAGAAGAGTGTGAGGGTGGGGCAGGGGGTGGGGTAAAGGGGAATAGTCAGGGACATAAGGAAAGGGAAACGAAGGAAATGAATACGGGTGACTTGAGCGATGAACACGGGGCGATTGCGGCGAGCGTTGCACAGAAACAGGCAAGGGCCATGCGAACAGGCAGCGGGCTGAGGCCCAAGCGGGCAGCTCACCCAAACCTGGGTGCACACAGGTGCAAGCCCTACGTGGGCTAAAGCCATGCACCCCAGGCACACGTTTTGCACAAGCTAGCGTGGGGAGAAGGGCCCCGCCGCTGGCCTGTCTTACCTCTGGCAGCAGTGTCATGTACTCCTCACGCAGCCGCTCCACCAGTGCAGCCACCACCTCCAACGCCAGTGCCCGGGTACGTGGCGATGGTGACCGCGTGGCCATGAGCACCTGGTGGTTAAGGGGCTTCCAGTACACATCCGAGTTGGCCGCCATTGCCAGCTGCACGAGCGTGGCAGCGGCTGCTACGCCGTACGTGTCCCGTGGCGCGCGGGGGCCCAGAGACAACGTGGCATCCAGCTCAGTGTCTCCTGCCTGGCCATCCACCAGTGGCACTGCAGACACAGGCAGCTCAGCTGACAGCTGTGACACCAAGGGAGACAGCAGCCGATCGACCTTGTCGCCGTCCAGCCAGCCGACGGTGTCGTAGAGGAAGCAGCGGTGCAGCGCCCGCAGCGCCTTGGCCCGTAGTACCCAGCGCTCGTTATCCAAGGAGGCCGCCACACCACCACCACTGGCAGCCGCCGCCACGGCCTTGAGCTTCTTCTTCTTGGGCCCCCCAGCGCAATCCGCGGCCGCGCCCGTAAGGTGCTTCACGCACACGTCAATCAGGTATCGGAAGTACGGCACGAACACGGAGCGCAGCTTGCTGGCCAGGGCAGCTGCCGCGCTCAACAGTGCGACTGTGCGGCCCACCCCTGTGTTGCTGCCCACGGCGGCACCCCCGGAGTAGGTGCCCCACTCCACCAGCCGCAGAAAGAGGGGCTTGAACTTAGCCTCTGAGAGCTTGAGCGTGAGTGCCACCAGGGCTGCCACTGCCTGCTGCTCCACCACGTGCTCATGGCCTGCAAAGTGATAGTGAATGAGTAAATAGTGCCGTCACGCGTTGGGTTCAGTTTGGGTGGACCTCAGGGCTCGGGGTTGAGGATCCAAAGAGACTAGAGCTAGTGGGGGCACATAGGCTACCCTGTCGCGTTGCTTTTGCAGCAGCATTGCAAAGCGTGCTCCCAGCTTAGAACGTGCATCGCAATGGTACATGCACCATGGGGCATGTGCATGGTGCGAGCACTCAGTCGGCCTCAGAGAAATCCGCTAATGTTTTGTCAGTCACAGGTGCGGGGCTGTCAGGCCCCGCTCAGTGTGTGTAACAATACGTGAATCATCGGCCAGGGCTCGTGCATAACACGTGCCTCGGTGCATGCCTCATGCCAAGGTGCACTCAGCGGCCAACAAAAGCCAACTGCATGCAGAGGCCATGTAAGAACATGCAGCCAACTGCATCAACTGCATGCAGGAACCTCAGTCCCTCTCACCACCACTGCGCTCACCTTTCAGTGCAGCAGGGGCTGACTGGCGCACATCCAGCGCACGCAGTAGGAAGGCAAAGATCGCCTCGTGATGTGTTGCCGCCACAGACGCCTCCATGCCAGTGGCTGCATCCGCGACCAGGCTCAGCAGGGCTGCACATGCCTCAGCACCCGCCTCCATGGCATCCGGCAGTGCCCCAAACAGCGGCTGCATCAGCAGGCGTGCAGGGACGGTCTTGGGCAGGCGCGCCCGAGCTGCCGCGGCGGTGGGTGCGCAGCCCGCCATGGCGCAGCCCAGCACAGCCGGGTGCAGCAGCACGCGCAGGAGGGAGGAGATGTAGGGGCTCAAGAACGGGCCCACTGACATGATGAGGGCATCAATGGCAGCCAGCGCTGCCGCCAGCTCAACAGCCACGCCCTCAGATCCGGCCCGACCCTCGTCCTCCTCGCCCTCCTCCACATCCTGAACCCGGCGCTTGCTGGGCGTGGCCCGCGGCACCTGGTCCGTGCCGCTTGCCTGCAGCACGGAGCACGCGCGCTCCGCGGCCGTCACGACAGCCGCCGCGACCTTGGGCAGCATGGGCACCGACTGCGCGCCGCATGCACGCGTGACGGCCGCGATGGCCGCCAACGCGCTGCCCCGCACCACCGCGTTGCCGTCGCCCACCAGCGCTAGCACGCTTGGCAGCGCCTGCAGCACCGCGGCGGGTGCTGACGCGCCGGAAGCCGTTACCGTGGATGCATACGCCATGAGGCCCGCTTGCTTGGTCAGCGCTGAAGCCGCATGCAGGGAGGCAGGGCCCTCAGTAGCTGCCACAATGGAGCAGATCTTGAGGGCAGCA
Source organism: Chlamydomonas applanata (assembly GCA_001662365.1). Taxonomy (NCBI): domain Eukaryota; kingdom Viridiplantae; phylum Chlorophyta; class Chlorophyceae; order Chlamydomonadales; family Chlamydomonadaceae; genus Chlamydomonas; species Chlamydomonas applanata. Next base: position 105,968 of record BDCZ01000081.1, read on the forward strand.
GTCAGTAGCCGCTGGCGGCCCGCCTCGCGTGCCTTGACTGTCAGCGCTGGGTGCTTGGAGATGGCATCCAGCTCAGCGGCCAGGGTGTCGGCCTTGTCAGCAAACAGCCGCAGCGCGCGCCGCCGCACCGTGTTGCCCGGCTGCTCCGCAAGCTTGAGCAGCGCCTGAGGGAGCAAGATGGGCAGTAGCAGCGGCGATAATTGAGGAAAGTGGCACATTGGAAACCAGGGGCGGTCTAATGCACACGGCATGCAGGTGCAGGTGCGTCATGGCAGGGCGTGAGGGGTGCGTGGTGCGCCATTGGCCTCAGAGAAATCCGCTAATGTTTTGTCGATCACAGGTGCGGGGCTGTCAGGCCCCGCTCAGTGTGTGTAACAAGAAGTGAATCATCGGCCATGCAGACGTGATCTAGTGCATGTCGTCACACGTGGGGCATTGGACACATCTGGCAGAGGCAGCACAGATAATGTGTGGAGAAAGCACAGCACGCAGCTGCCAACCATGGCTCCGGACAAGCAACTGGTAACCAGTACCAAGTCGGGCATGGGGTGACCAGCACGCATCGGGACAGGCAGCAGTGCGCAACAGAGCGCAGGAGGGGTGGCACCTCACCTGCAGGTAGCTGGCGCTGTCCATGACGCCCTGCAGGGCGGCAAACAGCCCGTAGACGGCCTCGATGGACACGCGCACAGCACGCTCTGCCTTATGTAGCGCCACACCCGTGAGGGCAGCTCCCGCCACTGGGGTCGCTTGCGCGCCCTTGGCCCCCTTGCCTGTCTTCTTTGCTGCCTTGGGGGAGCCCACAGCCTCTTGCGGCTGCTGGCCAGTGGCCAGTCGCTCACGTGCGTCCACCAGGGCTTGGACCTTGGACAGTGCCTGCTGCATGAGCGCCTCACAGCCACGCTGCAGCTCGGCATCAGTGTCGCCGCCCATCGCGCGTGCAGCCGCAACTGACTTGGCCTGCATGGCCACGGGCAGGCATGCAATTGGAGATGAAATGGCGGGGGGTGTGAACTGCTGAGTAGCAGAGCCATTATCGGGACAACTGCTGACCAGGTAAGTCAGGGACAAACACGAAGGGTTGGAGGCGAGCAAAAACTTCAACGGCATGCTGTGTGGTGACAGTGCAGTGCATGATGTGCGTGCCATCTGGCACTAGCCTCAGAGAAATCCGCTAATGTTTTGTCAGTCACAGGTGCAGGGCTGTCAGGCCCCGCTCAGTGTGTGTAACAATAAGTGAATCATCGGCCAGGTACGTGCAACTGCCGCAGTGCAGTATGTGCATGCAGAGCAACCACTCGATGACTGCACTGGTGCACATGGTGCTTGTTGACTGATGTTCCAGATGTTGACGGCAACGAATACAGGCATGAGTACAAGGAACAATACCAGGAACAGTACGGAGAACAGCTTGGAGCACAGTGAAGGGAGCAGTGCTGGGAGAACACCGATCAACAGAGCCGAGAGCGCAGCGTACCTTGAGCTGTGTGGCCACAAAGGTGGTGGCAGCCCGAGGCAGGGGTTCATAGGGAACGCCAGCTGCCGCCTCCACTGACAGGGGCAGCAGCAAGGCCAGGCAGCGCAGGCGCGCAGGGGGCGCCACCTGCAGTCGATTAAGTCAAACACCGGGGTGAGTAAGACAGCGACTCAGACAGCATGAGAGTACCACAGCAACCAGCAACAGCAGTCGGCGCACAGAACACGTGTATAAATATGCAGCAGTTGAGTGCATGCAAGGCGCGTCAGGGTCTCAGTAACCGTAGTAATTCATTTTGTGTTTTTGATCATCATGGCTAATCAGCCTGACGTGCAATAACATTGCTTCATCACCGACATCGCGCGCCACTCAGCACACCCAACTGGATGGCAACAAACGCATGAGCCGTAAGGCCCTGGGGTGGACAACAACTTCTTCTGTTTTGAAACCCATTTGAGTAGAGTCCGAAGGGATTTTTACCCAGCAGATAATTGAATGCCCAACCGCACCTGGAGGCACAGCTGGGAAGCCAGCTCCAGCATCCAGTCATGCTCCTGCTCCTGGGCCTTTCCATCCTGGGGCTGTGGCTGAGCTTGTTGGCCCTTAGGCTGCGCAAGCAGTGACTTGGTGGCTGCCTGGAGCAGCAGCAGCAGCCCCACAGGCAGGGAGTCCTCCTGGGGGGTAGCCGCCAGGAGCGCGTTCAGCAGGCTGAAGCGGCGGTGGGGCGGCAGACCAGGCAGAGCGTCCACGAGCACCGACCACAGGGCGGACAGCTCCTTGCCGGCAGCCAGCCATGCAGGTACTACAGCTGAGAGCGTGGTGATGGCCACCCGCTGAGAGTAGTGGTCGTTGCTGGTGGCGGTGGATGCGTGCACGACAGCCAGCACCTGCGTCAGCCAGACATTACATGGTATACATGACGTGTCAAAGAGTCATGCAACAAATGTGCATACTGTCGTGTGTGTCATGTGCCATGATGTGGGATGTGTGCAATTTGTGCAGCCGGTGCGGTGCGGCGGCATGCAGGCGGGTGTGATGCCATGAGCGCAGTCTGCCCGCGTGCATGGGACATGGAACATGAAATGCTGGGCTTGCCAGCACGGGCCTCATCGACAAATGTAAGGTATATTCATTACGGATGTTCATCAACTGTGAAAGCTAATGTGTCACAATCACCGGCCAGGGGGAAGCAGCAGTGCAGCACACAAGGTGACGGTGTGCATGGCGCATGCTTCGTGCCAGTGGTGCATGGTGTGCAGCATGTCCATCGGCATGACAGATGGATGCACATATGCTTTGGGAGAGGCCTCAGAACCCGAGTCTTTTCATTCCATCGGCTGGCCGGCCATGGGCTGCTGACCTGGCGACCAACAACGCACAAACCGGCAGGCCCTTCAGGTATGCCACGAAGGACGGGCTCACAAAATGCACAAGGAGCCACCCCACCCAGCGAGCCAGGTAGGGCAGCCCCCTGCACACATGCTCACACCGCCATCCATCTCTGGCGATCTCTCCCTTCCATCTGGCCTTTGCATGTCATGCCAGCAGCATGCGGCATGCAGCCCTGAGCGCTGCTGGTGCATGCCATGCAGTATGAGGCATGAGATTGTAAGGCTGAGATGGCATGCTGTGTATGTGTGCTGCCTGAGAGCCATCAGTACACTGCAACGCAGCCAGCGCCATGCAGCCGCCACGCAGCACAAACAGGAGAACAGAAAGCAACCACCATGCAAGCTTGAGGCTGTGGCCCACCTGCAGTACGTGGTCCAGCGCAGCCTCAGGCATCGCAGTCGCCAGCACTGCCAGCAGCGACAGCGCCGCATTGCGCACGCCCGCATCCGGCGCTGCCTGCGCCACCCCCACCACCAGCTGAAGGTCCATGGCCGCCAGCACACCGCGCGCGGCCTTGGGTGCCCCGGGCGCAGCCGCCGTTTTGGCAGCCCCCTCCATGAATGCCAGCACCAGCTGCGCGGTGTAACCAGCTAGGGATGACCTGCCCGCGGCCTGCGCGGCCGATGCACGCGTGACGGCCGCCTCGTCCCCCTCCTCGTCCTCAGGACCATATGCCTCAGTGATTGGGGCCAAGGAGTGCTGCAGCCTGGCCAGCAAGGCCTGTGCAGCTGCCACCACGTGCTCCACCCCGGCCACCTCCTTCCATTGGAGCAGCTCCAGCACCAGGGCGGCGATCTCTAGGGTGCCAGGGGCAGGCACAGATGGCTGTGCCCCAGAAGCAGCAGACGCAGCAGGAGTAGCCGCAGCAGCGTCCTGGCCAGCCTTGCCCCGTGCCTTCTTCTTGACGGGGGTGGCTACCACCGCGTCGCCGGCAGCGCCCGCCATGGGCATCGTAGGCAGCGCCGCCTGAAGCAGCGGCACCACGACCGTGTGGCTGACCTGCAGGGCCTCAAGGACGGTGCGCGCAGCTGAGCGGCAGACCTCAGTCGCATCTCCCTGTGCGCATGTGACCAGCGCCTGGAACAGCGCGCGCGGCACGTGTGCGGCCGGTGATGCAGCGGTGAGCTGCGCCTGCAGCGCGTCTGGTGGGCCCTGCTGTAGTGCGACCAGGGCGGCCAGGCGGCCGGCCGCACAGCTGTCAAACCACGCGGGGTCCGCAGCAGCAGGTGCACTGGGGGAGGACGGTGTGCACGCCAGCAGCTGCAGCAGCAGCGCAGGGCTGCCGGCCGCTAATTGCTCCGAGACGATCGCTGGAGTGAAGAGGGCCGAGGCAAGGGAGGCAGCCACCTGTTGCTCGATGGAGTCCAGGGGGCGCAGTGCCCGTGCCAGCAGGGACTTGAGCAGGTTGCTTGCTGCATGGGCAAGTGCTGCTCGTTGGTCTGCGGTGCGGGGCGCCTCTGCAGGTGCGCCAGGCGCGCGCTCGGGGGTCAGGACGGACAGCAGGGTGCGTGCTGCGTGTGCGTCATGCGTGCCGCCCACGCAGTTGACCAGGAGGTGCGCCAGGTGCACAAAGGCCACCTGGGCGACGTCCTGCCCCACTACAGGGGCCGCGCCCTGGGCGGTGGCCTGCGGCTCGGCAGCCTTGGACCCCTTCCCCTTCTTGCTGGGGGTAGGCACCTCGGTGCGCGGGGCAGCTGCAGCATCGCTGGCGCCCACCAGCGTGTTGCGCAGCAGCACCACAGCCGCGTCAGCATCCACGCGCACCAGTGTGGTCTGTGCCTGCAGGCCGCGCAGCAGCTGCGCAACGGGGGCGCAGGCTGCGTGGCTGTTGGTCGAGCCCTCCAGTGCAGCCGCTGCTGCATGCAGAGCCTCCAGAGCTGCGGCGCGCACACTGGCGTGAGGGTTGATCGTGGCCGCCAGCAGATGAGGGACGAATCGAAGCAACGTGGTGGCGGCCAGGGCGCCGCCCTTGCTGCCAGCTGCCTTGCCTGTTGCAGGGCCTGGTACCGCAGTGTTTGCGCTCACAAACAGCCGCAGAGCGGTGCACTGCACGGCGGCGGGCACGCCGGAGGGGGCAGCGAAAGCAGCGGCAAGGAAGGCAGCACGCTGCTCCACTTCTGGGATGCCCTTCAGCAGCAGCTGCTGCAGGTGGCCATCAAACGCGCCGGCCGGCTGTAGCGCACCCAGCTCTCTGAATGTAGTGCCCACAAACACGTGGCCGCTACCCTCCTCATCGTCAGCGCCGGCAGGATCAGGGGTGAGGTTGGGGCATGCGGCCAGTGCAGCGGCCAGCGCGTGACACAGCACAGCGCCGTGCAGGGCGGCAGGTGTAGCTGTCAGGGCGTGAGCGTGGGTGGGCTGGGGCAGTGCCGTGGCATCCAAGGCCGCAGCTGCCACCTCCTGCCAGTCACCTAGCGCAGCGCTGCCGGGGGCAGCAGCAGGCAGGGATGCCAGCTCCTGGAGGCATACGTCCACCAGGGCCCGTGCGGCAGCAGCAGATGTGGAGGCCGCGGAGGTGCGGGCGGGGGCGCGGTGCGCGGCCCGCGCCAGTAGCGCGTTGAGGGAGAGCAGCAGCACGTGGCGCGCGCGCAGCAGCCCGACATCTCCCCCCGGGTGGTTGGTGTCGCCCTGGTGCTGCAAGGCAGCCGACTGGCGCGCGACCCCCATGAGGCGCGTGAGCTCTGGCAGCTGAGTGTCAGGGTGGGCAGCCACCACCTTCGCAACCGCCTCCACTGCCGCATGCTCCAGCACGCGGGCCGCCGCCTCCACCTTTTCCTTCTGAGCCGCCTTGGCAGCCCACTTATCCGCAGCCTTCTGCGGTGTGGCTGCTGCAGGCTGCACCGCAGCGCCCTTCTTGCTGCCTTTACCCTTGCCCTTGCCGCCCTTGCCACCAGCTGCAGGCTCCTCATCCGCCCCCACCACCTCGACCTCATCCGCGGCGGACAGAGCAGCGGCCTGCTCTTGGAGCGCTGCCAGCGCGCGAGCAATGGGGTGGTCTAGGAGCTGTGCAGCCGCCACAGCGGCTTTGGAGACGCGCGGCGCGCGGGGCACCGGCAGCGCAAACTGGAGGATGAGCAGCAGGGCAGCATCCTTGGCCTCCTGGCTGCCGGAGCTGGCTGCCACGCTGGCGACGAGCGCTAGCGCCTTCCGGGCTGCGCCGCGTGCCGCCTTGATGGCCACTTTGCTGCCAGCGTCCTTGCTGGCGGCCATGAGCAGGCCGGCGATGCGTCGCAGGGGCGCCTGCAGCGCCGGCAGTAGCGCGGCAGGCGGCAGCGCTGCCACAGCCGGCAGCCCCATGACAGCGCCCGCCACCTCGAGGTCTTCGTCTTGAAGCCCGGTCAGGAGGCACGTCTGCAGCTGCGCACGAGCCTCCCCCTGGACACCATCCTTCTCCAGCAACTTGGAGACCTCTCCCAGCGCCATCTTGCGCACACGCGCGGCAGGGGCAATGGCGGCGGCTGCCAGCGTGAGAGCGCAGTCGCCGCATGGCGCGCGTGCTGAGTGCGCCATCGCTTCCTTCACCACAGCGTACACGGCTTGTGCCGCTTCGGACGGTGCTGCCCCGGCCGCACCGCCCTCCTCATCCTCGTCCTCGCCAGAAGAGCCGGAGCCCTCCGCTCCCGCCTGGTTTGCAGAGCCCATCTTCTTGTGCTTAGAGGTGCGCAGGGGCGCAAGGGCTTCGTTGACTGCCGCATCCATCTGGGCCGGGTAGCGCAGGTCCAGTGCGCGCAGCACGCGCAGCACGGCGCGGCGGCCGGGCGCGTCCTTGGCCGACTCCGCCGCAGCGGCCAGCAGCTTGAGCGCCAAGCCCTTGGCCTCTGCATCCAGAAGACCTGTGTGGACCAGCTGCAACATCCCGGTCTCATGCACCTCGTAGCCGTTGGCCAGCTTTGAGGCGAGGGTGGAGGAGATGAGGGCCAGAAGAGGCCCCACGCGCACGCTGGCTGCAGCCAGGCCCTGGAGCTCGGGGACGACCGAGGGTGCTGCCAGCAGGGCCTTGAGTGCCTTGTCAGGCAAGTTGCTCACGTGTGGCTGTGTGACGGCCAGGTGGGCGAGCACGAGGAGGACGGTGCGGAGGTGCTCCGGGGCGAGCTCCGTGTTCCGGACCATGGAGTTCACGATGGCTGCAAGCACACAAGGATGCACAGCAGACAAAACAAACACGATGAGAAGCAAAGCAACGTTGTTTTTGCTTTGAATTTATTGCATCTGCTTCTCGGGCAGCTGATGATCAAACTCCCAAGAAACAGATGTCTTCAATTCAAATTAAACGCAGCAAGTGCCTATGTGTTGCAACTGGTTGGGGTGTCGACGCATTCATCTGGATGCGCGGGCATGGTGGTGTGGGTGGTGGTGCATACGATGGGCGCAGGTCTCAGTAACCGTAGTAATTCATTTGTGTTGTGTGTCATCACGGCTAATCAGCCTGACGTGCAAAAACAGTGCTTCATCACCGACCGGGCGCGCTCACATAATATGCATGCCATGGAAGTGCGATGGAATTGCAGTGGAGTGCACCACGGGTTACAAAAGTGAGTGGCGGTATATGTGCACGATGCCTCAGGGAATACAAACTGTTATGTCACTCATCGAGCACAGGATATGCGCCCATAGCCATGGAAAGTTCACATCTTCAGCATCTTGCATGCATGCATGCATGCGTGCATGCTCAATGCTCGTGTGCAAGCTGCAATCTGTAGTGTTTGCATACATAAGTCACACACCATGGCTAGCATATGGGTAAGAGACGTGAGCAGCAACTGCCTGGCGCGCATGGCCACTCGGTCTGACAAAGCGGCAACGCCCGGCGCACCATGCTGCTGCTCTATCATGTACACGCATACATGACATGTCACGCAGCCCACCTTTAAAAAAGTCCTTGCCCAGACGCACGCGGCCTGACAGCTCAGCCACCACCATAAGTGTAGCTGCTCGGTAGTCAATGCAGGCCCCGCCCTCCAGGCCCGCGGACACGAAGGGCAGCAGCTGGGACACCAGATCGTCCCCCACGCTCTGCAGCCAGGCACAGCGAAGCAAGTGGTTGCAGCCACGAAGTCTCAGCAATGAGGAATAAGGGCAGCTGGGTAGGCAAGGGGTGGGCTGAAGGAAAAGGGCTAAGCACGTGCGCTGAGGGAACCATGAATGGGTGGCGCAGGGGGGAGCATGCCAGCAGCAGTGGTGCGTGCGTGCGCATGACAGGTTCAGGTACACATGCGCCAGTGCATGATGTCCAGATTGTGCATGCGCGGCCCCTTGCGTTGGCTCAGTCGAAGAAATTCAACCATGTTTATCCTTATCCTCACTGAAAAACTCAGTAGCGCGGATAATACTGTCATCCCCGCCAACCATGGGTACATGCGCAAGGATCAAATGGATGGAAGTGCAGGATGGGGTGCATGTGTGGGGGTAGTAGGAAGTGCAGGAGTGGCAGTGGGTACAGGCAGCATGTACATGCATGTCATGCGCCATCGCATGAATGCACCCCCTTCCGCCCTGCCCAACACATCCCAAGCTGTAGCCAGGCCTCTCACCTGCACGCCGGCAATGACTTCACACACAGTGGCGGCATAGAAGGACAAGTAGGCCTTGGAGTGGCGTGCCTGGGAGCCCAGCTGCTTCGCGCCCTCACAGATGAATGTCAGCACCACTGGATCGTTGATGCATCGGGCCACAAGGACCTCCCGCGGCAATGCTGCGCCCGGGCCTTGGGCGCGTGCCAACCATGCGAAGCTGCCCCTGTTGGGATCTAGTGCCAGCACTTGCAGCAGGCGCACAAATTCGTTGGTGGCATGGTAGGGCAGCGCGGCGCGCAGCAGGGCCTCCACATTGTACTCATTCACTCTGAAGCGCCGGATGAGGTACTCCAAGGCCTTGAAGGCGGCCGGCGCAAGGAAGTGCTGTGACAGCAGGCCACAGAACTCTGCCACAGCTGCGTCCAGCTTGGTGACTGCATCAGCTGTCAGCTGGTCACGGGGCAGGGAGGCAGCCGCCCGGGAGAAGAGGGCCTCGCGCAGCGTGGCATAGCGCGAGTCCTTGCGCACCAGCTCATCCAAGCCTGCATGTGAACGTATGATACAGAAGCATGGTCGCAGTATGGGGATGAGGTGAGGGCGGGGGGTGTGGCATGCGCATGGGAGGAGCGTACAGGCCATGGAGCCGGCGGCGGCTCGATGACATGCAGCACCAGTGATCCACCTTTACTGACGCCGCGCCATCGCAAGCTTAACGCGCACAGCGCCGTTGATAGACGCGCGTGGCGCCCTGATGCGGTGCCCTGATGCAGGTGCCCTGATGCTGATCTCGGCGCCGGCATGAGACGGTGGCATGGGGGCGGAAGTGTGCACAGGCGTCATCGTCCAGCTGCCCGCATCGCACCTTGGCATCCAATCTCGTAGAGCGTTTGGATGTCCACATCCGCTGCGTTCTGGAAATCAAAGAGAAGGGATGGCTTGCCCCGGGCCTTTTTGGCACCAGGGGCATCACCCTGAAGGGCCTTGGCAGCTTGCAGCTGCGCTGCAAGCGTGCTGGCCATAACCCACACAACCCTACAAGTCAAGAAGGCTCAGACTCTTATGAGAGCATCGTCGTGCAGCTAAGAATTGAGCCCAGTCTAGCTGAAAGCGAGAGCCCGAATGAAATTAACGCGTTTTTCACACGTCACTCGCCAATAAGATCACGCCGATTGAACGTCAGCTTGATTGATACAAGTTGCTGCTGCTGTTCGCTTGTAATGTTGGCATGATGTATATGAACACCACGTTACACATGATCTTGCTGCTTATCACTTTGGAAGCACTTGCTCGCGTGATCGCCAGTCGTAACCTGAGCTATGCGTCTACTAACTATGAGATTCTTGTCCAACGCACATCTTTTATGAATGCCCATGAACGACTAAAGCAGGAAAATGCCATACTGCGTGCGAGGTATCACAGCCTCAGATTACAGTACGGGAGTTTATACTGCCAAACGCATCCAATCGGCCCAACAGGGGGATTTTGCTTGCGGTCTGCGAATACAGATGTTGGAGGGAACCACCAGTGGGATCAAGGTCTATGCAACTACCTGACCAAGCTCATGAAAGGTAGCTCTGTGGTTGATTTAGGTTGTGGCCTTGCGCATTATGGCAAGTGCATGACCAGCGCGGATGCGAGTATCAAATGGCATGGATTTGATGGCTCGGAAAACATCGAGAACGTAACAAATGGACTGGTGACTTTTATGGATCTTGCGGCACCTCAATGGCTTGGTCACCATTTTGATTGGGTTCTGAGTCTTGAAGTTGGCGAGCATATCCCCGGTGAATATGAGAGCATTGTCCTTGATAACATGGCACGCCATGCAAGAATTGGTGTGGTCCTGTCATGGGCTTTACCTGGGCAGGAGGGACACCATCACGTGAATGGCAGAAGCAATGAGTACATCATCCAACAAATGAAGCACCGAAAGTTGCATTTTGAGGCCACCGCAACTGCTCACATTCGTGGTAATGTCTCCTCACTGCCCTGGTTTCGAAATACGCTGATGGTCTTCGTACAAGCTGGAGTGCACAGCGCTGGTGTGGTCTGATACATGAACTGCACCTGCCTATGTTGTATGTGTCAGCAGCAAGGCCCCAGCGGCAGGAGGGGGGGGCGAGGGGGGGGAGGGGGGGGGGGGATGCACAAAAAGCACAAACTTACAATGTTTGTGC
>BDCZ01000081.1:117362-143051 GCA_001662365.1 Chlamydomonas applanata
ATTTGCAGCAATGCAAACGTTGGGAGGAGGGGGCGGGGAGGGGGCATATATAAAATACTCACCAGAGACATGTTTTGTGTGCTTCGTGTGTTGGATGGGTTTGTGACTTTTGCGTTTTGGACAATGTGTCGCATCATGTGAGCGCTTAAGTCATGAACGTGCAGTGTCCAGGGTTGTGGGGTGTGATTGGATACAGATAGGTGTGCAGAAGCTCAGCAGTACAGTTTGTGTCAGCATGGGCAGCCATGCCACATGGCTGGCTTGCCCATGTGATCACTGGGTGCAGGCCGTGCACGTGCTTGCATGCACAGCTTGCATGCACAACCTGGTGTTTGCAGCTGCGCGCAGAGCAGGATGATGATAATATGGATGTATGAACTGCATGCATGTACAGTGCTGTGGTGTGTGGGGGGAGTGTACATCGTGATCTCATGTGAGGTGTGAGACTAGAGATTTGAGGCAGCACACCTTTGTTAGGGGGCTTTCGGGTTCGCTGGGCTAGCTGCAGTCTGTCCTGAGTGGCTAGGGCAGAGCTGTGGCCGGTGATCTCCACCAGCAGTCAATGTGAGTTGAGGTGGGTTGATCTGTAAGCTGTCTCGTGTCCCATGTGGCAGTGTTTGCTCTCCTCCGTATGTCTCAGCAGTCTCACAGCTCGCACAGCACATGCACAGCTGTGGGGTAGCTCAGTAACGCTGGCAGGCACACAGGCAGAATGCAAATCATGTTGCACGGCCTTCAGCTGGCGCTGGGCCGCTGGACAGCATGCGCGGTGCGTGCGCAGGAAGGTAAGGGGTGTGTATGCAATGTGCATGCTGCGTCGGCGCGCGGCCGGCTGGGCACCAGCAGGGCTGGGCACCATCAGGGCTGGGGTTTCGGCAGCAAAGCTGAGCGATGCAGCTGCGGACGGCAGGAGCGACGGGGAGCTGTCGATAGCATTTCATCGGGGCCTTTCCAACTCTTTGCCAGAACACGCTCTGGAGCGGCGAGATAGCACAAGCAGTAAGCGTAGACGCACGATCTGTGCACGCAGGCATAATCACAAACATCATCAGCGCCCTTCCCTTCTTCACATGGACGGCCCAAAAATGAGGGTGAGCCTGGGCATAACCTAACCAGGCATAACATCAGTCGTCTAGAATGCAGGATGCAGTCATCACTGACTAGTGCGCCGGGCGGCACCAGGCACGCAGTCTATAGCAGGGTCTGCAGTAGCAGGCTTTCCAAGCGTGTCGCTCCTGCTGCTGCTGCGAAGACCGATGCTGCCGTCAATCCAGCTCTGGTTCGATGGGAGCAGTTCAGTGATAGTGTTACTGGTGCGCAGCTGGTCCCTGCATTCTGTGCAGAGCAGCCTCAGCACACTGTCAATGCAAATGCCTATGCAGCAATGTTACTCTCACAAGGTGCTCATGTGAACAGCATGCGCATCGTGGCACCCGTGCGCATCCAATGCCATGCGCTGCTGCACAGGGGAGTGGGAGGGCGTCACTGCAACATTCAGTGCAGCTGGTGAGCCGCAGGAGCTGCCCCAGCACTACGTGCCATCCGCATATCGTGACTGGAACGTGGCCCTGTACGACTGGCAGACGATCGTGTCATCACGCGCACTGCCATCCACTGTGGGACAGCTTGAGCTGGTATGCCGGCGCATGATGCCAACAGTGGGCTGTGAGGCTGACGCGGTGGCATTTGTGGAGCAACGGGCAGGTGGCACTGCTAGCGCCAGCGGGGCAGCGGATGCCTCCTTTGCGCCAGCCATGCCGGTGCAGGCGTGCACGGCGCGCGGTTGCTACCTGTCCGCGCCTCCCACGTTGGGGTCAGATGACAGCAAGGCTGCCATCGAGGTGTGCCTCGTGAGCACGGGGCCGGATGCAACAAAGGCGCAGCGGGCGCGCGTCGTGCACAACCTGCAGCGGAACTGGCAGTCTGGCGAGTGGGTGCTGGCCTCTGTGGAGATCCACAACGAAAGGTGCGTGCCGGGTGCTGTGTGCAGCGCCCGCCCTGGCGTCGGCGCCATGACAGGTGCTGTGTTTCTGATGCTGTTGCTTGCTGCTGCTGCATGCTGCACGCTGCTTGAGCCGCGATGTGGGTGCGGCTGCCCAGGGCGCACGCCCACAGCTAGTTGTATCGCGACAAAGCCACCTCAATGAACGGATTCACCATGCCAGGCCCCACAATGGCACACAGCTGTTGTTGTTGTAATTCCATCACACCTGACTGCTCCGGGTGTGACCATGTGCAGGTATGACACGCCATTCCGGGGAGTGGTGGAGCTGTGTGGCTGCGGTGGTGGCATGTCACCGTTCGGGACCACCGAGCAGGTGGCTGCTGAGCAGCTGGCAGGCAGCTGGCAGACGTCGACCTGTACAACATTTGTAGCTGCAGCTGGGGCACCGGCCAACCCTCAAGGGTAGGTGTGCTGCGTCAGTATGGCCATCATGTTGTTACTGAAGAGCTATGCCGCATGCACACGCTTTCTGCTGAACACGTCCGGCAGCAGCACGCGTGCATGGCCAAGCCGAAGGCACCCACTCGCATGGGGCTGATCGACCATGCTTTCAATCTGCTGCACGACCCATCACAGACTTATATGTATGTGACATGAATTCTGAAGTCTGACTGGCTGCTGTCATATGCAGGCCCAGCCCGTCAGGAGACGGCATCACACGCCTGCCGCTCGGCGTGTGGACGAGCAGCCAGGTCAGCGGCAAGGCTGGCGATGTGTCCATTGAGTTGGGTGTGATGGTAGCAGAGGGGGAGATGCGTTGGGCGCGCTGTATGTACAAGGACGGGGTGCTGCAGCATGGCGGGCTGGGCACGCAGCAGCGCATCTAGTTTGATTGGTCCAGTCTCCAGTGTAGTTTACAAGTTTGTATCGCAGCAGCAAATACTATCCAGATAAGATGCTGTAGAGTCTTTCTTCAACTGAAGGCCTGGCAGCAGTGCATACATGCCCTTGCCACCAGCTATAATGAGGGGATGTCAATGGAACCCGATCACAAAGGGAGGCAACTCTGTCAGTTTGAGTAGCCCCCAAGCCAGCCAGCCTCACCCCAAGCAATCCTATGATGTCCTGCTCAGGCCGAGGACAGTTCTCTCACAGCTCAGTAACGAAACAACAGTCACAGCACAGTTCAAGATGGACAGTAGAGCTTGAAAGCGTGCGCGACACAAGGCACCCATAGCATGTCGTCAAATCTCCGGGCGGGGTGCGAACCCTCCAGCAACAGTCAGCAAACCACGGGAAAACACATCTGCATGAATTTCTGCTCAAGCCTGCTGCGCGCAGCCTAACCAGGTGCGCTTGCAATTAATCGTGTGGAGTGGGGCAGCAGGCCCCCACAACCCCCAACACCCCAAGCCTTATTGAACCTTGCATGCACGCAGGGCTTGCAGCAGGAGCACGCAGGAAGCTGCACTCAGCAGCATGCACAGCCTGGCAGCTCGCTGTATGGCAGATGCTGTGCGCCTGCATGTGGTCGCCTGCTGGCCCTGCAGCATGGCATGTGCTGCTGCCGAGGCAAGAGCGCTGCAGGCCGCAGTGGCGCCGTGCAGCAGTGCTGGCCCGCAGCGGCCGCATGACCGCGCCGCCACGCTACTGCTGCAGCAGCCGCAGAGCTCCTTTGATACGTCGGACGCTGGTGGTGAAGTCATCGAATGCAAAGCCGCCAATGCCGCTCTGTTGCAGCCCCGACACAATCGTCATCATGCTGGACAGATGGGGCACCGCCTCTGCCAGCAGCTTCACGGCTTGCCGCCGGTTGCGGTTCTGGGCCTTGCGGTTGACCGTGGCGAGGCCCTTAGCGAGCATGAGTGCCACAGCCTCCTCCTCAGGCCCTGGCGACAACGCATCTGCAGCCGGATCAGCAGCTGGCCCAGCGCCTGCTGCAGTGGGTGCTGCCCCCGGCTCACCGCCACCCGCAGCCGGCTCCTGCTGCCTGTCGTCCTCACGCACCTCGCCATCCCCTGCCTTTGCCTCCTCGTCACCCTCAGCCTCCCCGGCCTCCTCCATTGCCACATCTGTCGGCGCGTCCTCTTCGCCATCCTGCGCTGCGGCAGCCTCATCTGCCCCATCCTGCTCCCCAACAGCCACAGCCACCTCAACCTCGACCTCAGCCTCTTGCTTTAGCTGCCCGCTTGTCACGCACATGCCCTCGCTGCGGCCGCTGTCCTTGAACACGGGCTCATCACCCTGCAGCTCCAAGCTTGCTACCTTGATAGCCACGGCCCCACCCGTGGGAGCGTCCCCGCTGGGCTGACACTGCACATCAAGAGCGTTCTGCGTGGGCTCCCCCGCCTGGCCGATCGCCGTGCTGTCACCCGACACGCCTTCCCCGCTGTGCGCGGGCCCCTCCATGCTGTTCGTGACCCCCTCCTCCCGCTCCTCTTTGACCTCCCCCGCTTCACCTTGGCCACCAGCCCTTTGCCGCATGGCCTCAGCCTCCTTGGCCTTGTCCAACCCAACCACATCAAATCGCGCTGGCCCTTCAGTGTCCGGAAGGAATCTGCCCCCTGCAGGGTCGGACATAGGCGCAGGTGGCTGCGCCGCGGCGGCCGCCAGCCGCTTGCCCCTGCTGTCCGCGCTGTCTCCTGTCAGCTCATCAAGGTCACTGCCATCGCCCGCATTGGACATGGTGCCAAAGCTGTAGCTGCGGCTGCTCTCGGCCTGCCGTGCCTGCTGCTGCTGATGCCACTGGAAGAAGCGCTCACGCTCGGTGTCCTCGCTGCTCGAGGACACGGGTGTGCCCCCGTCAGCTGCCTTGCCATCCGCCCCGCGCCGCCGCTTGCCAGCAGGCATGCTGCCGCCCCGGCTGTTGCCACCTTCCTTCAGCTTTGCCGCCTTGCGCTTGGCAGCGCTGCCGATGAGCGCGTGCTGCTTCGCAGCCTCCCGCTTCTCTACATTGCGCTTGCCTTGCGGCCCTGCGCCCTTCGCGCCATCAGCGGGTGGGGCAGTACGTGCGGGGGAGCCAGGACCGCTCTGGCCCATCCCAGCTGCCGCTTGCATCATCACACTCACAGCCTGCACCAGCAGAGGGCAACAGTCTTCAGTTGGGGTTTCGTCGTGCGCATGCATGCCATGGTAACACGGGCAGGCATGGGCGACCAGCATGGGAGCCGATCCAGGCCTGCAACTCATGCGCTCCACAGGCCTGCCTGCGTCATTGCTTGAATGTGTACAGAAAGGACACATGCCCCGGTCAGAAGGTGCGCGGCCGGTGCAAGTAGGCACAGTTGCCCACGTCGGGGGCATACCTCCTTTTGGGAGCGGTAGCGGCGGCCGCCTGGCCCGAAAAACACGTAGTCGATGTCGCCACGAGAGGAGCCAGACATGCGCTGCCGTGCCTGCACCCGCCAGCCTGGCGGCAGCACGCTGCCGCCACCTGCAGTTGCGATGCAAAGACAGCAGGTGAGTGCTTGAGTGATGGGCCACGTGCGGCTGCACTGCATGGGGCATGCAGTGTGCCTCGTGGCGTACGGCCCGCCATGAGGAGCTGGCCGCCATCTGACATGGTGGCAGGTCGCATGGGCATTCGGGGCTGCGCAAACACTGCAGCGGCAGCTGCAGCTGCACAGGCAAAGCCAGCGCATGGAGCCAAGGCTGGCATACAGCGCAAGTGCTGCTTGCAGAGTCACCCACCGGCGTCCCGCAGTGCAGCAGCCAGACGCTCTGTAGCCCTCAACTCGAGCTGCTTCAGCTTGTCAGACTCCATGGGCTGAAGATCACCGCCAAAGCTGCTCCTCTGCATGTGTAAAGCAGGAAGAGGGAGGGGGGGTCAGCGGTCAGTTCTATGTGTGCAGCGTGTGGAAGCGGCCGTGACGCCATGCACAACGCGTGCATGCGTCCCTGAGCCGACGGCCAAGGCGGCCGTCATGCACCTGCACGTGCGGTGGCAGCTCCTCACTGCACACCAGCACCACGATGGCCCAGAACGAAAACAGCAGCCACTCCAGAGCTCAGCAGTGCGATCACCGGGCACATGCGACCCCGCGACACACACATGCGACCCCGCCCGCACGGCCCGCGCGCTGGCACATTTACAGCAGCCAAGCGACCTGCGCGAGCTGCGGGCAGGACCCCGAAAAGTCCGGACGTCCCACCCGGCCGCCCTCGGGCTGCCAGCTGGCGCTGCTGGGGAGCTGAAAGTCCAAGCAGGCCCCAAACCCAGACTTGCCTCAGCCTTGCCCATTCTGCGGGTTTTCGACGCCAAAGTCGCCCCTAGATCAAGGCCGGCCTCCGCCGCGCCTCCTGGCGCCCTCCGCCCTGGGCTCTGGTTTGCACTATGTGTCACAGTCCAACTCCTCTGTTCGACCTGGGACAAGGCAAGCAAGCTACGTGATGTGTTTGCAGCTCCTTGGAACAGCTGCCACGCGTTTCGCCCATACTTTTGCCCACCTTCTCACAAACCGTCACACCGAGGTTTTGAGTCGTTTTTGTCTGCCATCGGCCGCTAATTTGCATTCTAATTGATCATGGCAGAACCTACCGCTGAGGAGCTGGCTCTCGCGCAGGTGAGGGCCCCAATGCTCCCGCACATACCCTCAAGTTCCTTGTTGTCATAAATACGCAGATACCACGTACCGTGCCTTTATCATGATGCTTGCAGCCCGATGAGCCCTCCAATGCTAACATTGAGGCCTGGTACATGGACGACTCCTCAGAGGACCAGCGCCTGCCCCACAAGTGCGCATGCCTGCGCCATGTGGCTGCATGCATCCTCTGGACCAATGCCCAGCTATGCAGCTGGTCTCTCAATGCGTACTGCGAGTACTTGCCAACGGGCGAGTCTCGGATCTCAGATCACAGGTTGCCGGCTGCACAAGCCAGATATGCCCAGCCACGCATGATCCATGCCACCACTTTCAGTGCCCAGCTGCCGAGCTGCATTTGCTTGAGTGTGGATGCAGTGCAGAACTGCAGCCCGCTCACATGACCCCATTGTGTTGCACAGGCTGCAGCCCAACGAGCCTGTATCCCTGGAGAAGCTCAGGGAGCTGGGTGTGCTGTACTGGAACCTGGATGCTGACAAGCATGAGACTGACCCCCGCCTGGCGGCCATCCGCAAAGTGTACAACTACTCATACATGGTGGGCAGCCGTGCGCAAACATGCCATAACCTGATTGCTTGGTGATGGCCTGCACAAATGGGGGCACACCGACGCTGTGTGACAATGCGCCAGCAGAATTCCTTGAGTGCCTGCAGCTGCAGGCATGTGGGGATGTGGTTGTGCACGTAGCTGTGTGAATGCACCGGGCTGGCCACCCTGGCATGCATACACGCGCTCTGCAGGATGTGCCTCTGTACAGTGTGGTGTGTCGTTGCTGGTACCATGCCTGCAGGAGATCTTGACCATCAGCAAGGACACGCTTCCAGGGTATGAGGAGAAGCTGAAGAGCTTCTACACCGAGCATATCCACAGGTGACCATGTGATGCGGCTGGACGGAAACTGGCATCCAGATCTTGACGGTCGATGACCTGCAGCATGGATGGCTGCATGGACGGTTACATGGACGGTCCTCTGTCCCTTGTCTTGCCAACAGCATGAGAGATTCAACAGCATCATTCAATGCGTCTTTTAAGCATCATTGGAACATGAAAGGAGGCGCCAAACTCTCCTCATGCCATGCAGCGACGAGGAGATCCGGTTCGTGTTGGATGGAGCAGGTGCGTGTTCATGGCCTTTGTTGTGGCTGGACACATCCAGGATCATGGGCGGATGTGACGTGCGTCATGCAGCCCTTGGCATGCGCTCCATTTCACTGGCCTCCTATCAGTCCTAAACCCATGATAGACGTATCGCCATAACGAACACCATGATGCTCATACATGGCCCCAACCTACCAACTGCTCATGTGTCATGATGCAGGGTATTTTGATGTGCGCGACTTGAACGAGCGCTGGATTCGTATCCTCTGTAAGAAGAATGATCTAATTGTCCTGCCCGAGGGAATCTACCACCGCTTCACCTTGGATACCAACAACTACGCCAAGGTAACTGCTGGCCCTGGCATCGCATGTGACACATAGGGTAGTGTGCATGAGACATGGAGTCGGCTCTGGTGGCTGCATGTCACAGGTTCTGCTGCTGCGCGCAGTCACCTGATGTGCCTTGGAACAGGATCAACTGGTCTGCGGTTGTCAGTGCGGTTGTGCTGCTTTTTCCATGCGCACAGGCCATGCGTCTGTTTGTGGGCGAGCCCGTGTGGACACCCCTCAACCGGCCCCAGGACGAGCATGCCAGCCGCCTGCGCTACCTGGAGCGTTTTGGCGGCAAGGCTGTGGCTGCTGCATAAACCTCGGGCTGTTCCAAAGAAAAGCAGGATGTTATGCAATGGGCAGCAAGGGTGTACAGGGTACGGGCAGAACTACCAGGCTGTCTTTGAACAAGAGAAAGCCACTACTGCCGTGTTCATACTGGATGTAAGGATGTTGTACAGGCATATGAGCAGCTCGAAGCTCTCTCCCCACTCCCCAAGTTTTGCAGCTTTGTGCTGTTGTGTTGGAGTATGCAATGAAGTTCAAACAACACAAACAGCAGGTTGACCATCAATGACATCCAAAGGTGGCAGTGTGATTGAAGCATCCAGCGGATTAGCTGGGTTTCAAAGACAGACAGCACATTTTTGCCTCTTCAGGCAGGTGGCACTTAGCAGTTTACAGCTGAGACAGCGATTTGCACCAACGTACCTGCTGCTGCTTGACACCACGGACCCAACATTGAAGCAGGCAGGCCTGTAGAGTTATCATCATTGGCAGCTGAGGAGGTGTTTGAGCCACTGCACACCAGCACAGGGCCGCTGCCCCTTCTTGGATTTCAGCTAGTCCCTTCTTACAAAAGGCTTCCAAGCTGCAGCCATGTTCTATTCCAAGGTGCGGGCATGGAGGGAGCGCGAGCTAGCAAACTTGACCCGCTTGGCCCCCTTCATTTCAAAATCTGAAGTCAGCCCCTTCACACCAGCTGCCCCTCATGCTCGTGTGCTGCAGGATCTTTTGAGCAGGAAGAGCCCGCTGGGAGCAATCTGGTGAGCAGTGAGGGGCATGTCAAGGCTGCAGAGCTGTCTTGCTTGGTGCCCCATCATGTCTTTAATCGCAGCTGTCCAACACCCGTGTGCCCCTGCCTGCACTGTGCCCATGCAGGACCATTGCCCATGGCAAGAAGCTCAGCAAGACCAAACTCATGGGCTTGAGCGTGCAGGAGATTTGCAACCAGATCCTGAACCCAGATGTGCCCCACTCGCTGCGACTCCAGGTGTGGGCAAGCACTGCCTTTGGCCAATTGAAGTGTGTGATGCTCCCCCTTGCGTCCTAAGCACCGAGCTGAACCTGGTCCCCCGCACAAACTTTGGGTCAACCCTGCAGGGCATCCTAATCGGCGGCGTGGTGGTGGTGTTCAGCAGGCAGCAGTCCTACCTGCTGGACGATGCGAGCGAGATGATGGTGCGCCGATCCTGCAGCCAGCATGCGTGCCCTCCGTCCTTTGATGGATGAGATTCTGCAGCAGGCAGCAGCTCTTGACCCTGCACCGGGTGTGCTATCTAAAAAGATCTCTGCTGGTCCGCTGCTGTGCAGACACGTGTGAAGGAGGCGATCAACCTGCACGATCTGGGCGGGCCCAGCAAGGCCACACTTGCTGGCAACAAGACCAAGGCCAGGTGAGTACTAACAGGCTTGCAGGAACTAGACCATCAGCTGTGCCTTACATGATAGTTTCAGCAGGGTGTTGTCGTTACACACACAACACGTAGAATGTGTGCTGCCCCGCAGGGTTCTGGTCACGAGTGCAAAACGGCATGGTTGACCCGCTGTTGCTTGCCTGCTCCACGATCGCTTTGGCTTGCAGGGTCGAAGCCATCACACTTGAGGAGGATGCACTGGGCGACCTCGATGACATGAACAACATGCTGGTCGGGCCCTCACTGCACATGCCCCACAGCCAGCACATCCTGTCGCTCACACAACGCCTGGCCCGTACACCTGCCACCCCTGCTGAGGAGGAGGACGGCTTGTTTGCTGTGCCTGCTCTGAGCATGGGCGCTGACACAGGTGTGAGGGTGATTGATGCGCCTGATACGTGATCGATGGGAGCCTGCACCGCCTGCACGAGCAGCAGCTCGGCAGCTGATGTCGGTCACAGCAAGTGGCTGTGGTCAGAGCTTCAGGGTACTCAACGTTAAATGATCATTGCACTTGTGGCCTGGTTGCTGCTTGCAGCCCAGCACAGCACTGAGGGCAAGGAGGATGAGGTCGCATTTGCTGGCCAGGGCTCCAAGCGCCAGGGCTCAGCCAAGACCACGCAGGTATATGTTTGCAGTATGCAGCTGTGCATGGCTTGCAACTGGGACTTGACCTACGGTATGCTGCAGATACCTGAACGGCACACACTTAAAGGGTGCGATCACTGCAGGATCTGGCACCTCAATCCTGTTCTGGCTCCTGAACATTTGGGCTGATGCTGGCTCGATGGCTGCAGGGCACTAAGGGGACCTCCAGCCTGGGCCTGCACGGCCGTGGCGCAGCAGCAGTGGCTGCCATGTTTGAGGAGCAAGATGAGCTCTTCGACATGGACGCCCTGATGTTCGATGGTCTGGATGGCATCCCTGGCCTGGACGCACCTCTGGAGCATGCTGAAGGTGGCTCCCCCGGCCGCATCAACAACACGCTGAGCATGGATCACCGCCCTGCATCCATCGGTGAGTGGGTATGGTATCTGCAGCATCTGCATATGTTTTGCAATCAAGATCAAATGTGGTGAGGGGCCATGCGGCTGATGAGTGTGGCTGATGCCTACCATGAGATCAGGACTAGCATGTGGCATAGGACGTGTGCGGCGCAACTGACCTTGGACGCTGTTGCTACGTCTGCGGCTGCTGCACAACCACACATGACAGGCCTCGGCTCCAATGCTACCAAGCGCACGACCACTGGGACACGCAACGACGAGGAGACTGAGCACTTGGAAGATGATGATGAGCTCTGTGCTGTGCCCCTGACTCTTGAGCAGCAGCGCCACGTGGTGGACGAGATGAATGCAGAGTTTGACATGGCGGACCGCGAGGTGCTGACCGAGGAGGGCGAGGAGGAGCATGCAGGAGCTGCTGCTCCCGGCACAAAGCGTGCAATGGCGGGGGCACGCCAGGTACGTAGCAGTCAAACGGTGTACGGCTGGAAATTGGGCTCGTGACCTGCGGCTTGATGGACCAGCTCATTCTGGCTGACGGCGTCTGACAATGGCGCATGCCTGTTCTTACTTGCAGAAGCGCCCGGCCAAGCGAGGCAAGGGCGTGCGCATGGTGGTGGATGCCATGGACGCGCTGCAGGTCCCTGCCAAGGTGAGCTCCAAGCAGCTGGCCTGACTGAGCAGCTGGCCTGCCGGCCCAGATCACATGCACTGGCACACACTCTCAGTCTGCTCAGACCAACCGCCATTGTCCATTCTGTCTCATGGCAGGCGTCTATGCGCCATGTTGGGCGTACAATGCAACACACACACCCGCACACACACTCTCTCTGAAGCTGTCATCGTCCACTGGCATGTGACACTGGCAGGAGTTCCGTGAGTGGACGCTGGACACACGCGAGCTGCTGGTTGCGCGCGGCTTCAAGCGCAAGTCACTCAGCGAGAACGTCAACAACGCCATGGCGTCTCTGATGGGCCTTGATCCCAACAGCGCGCTGGCGCGCGCAATCAGCAGGGGCCCATTGGTCGCCTCGATGCCAGATGTGCCGCTGTCTGGCGTGCTGCAATCATTCTACGCCCGTGCATGCAGCCCCGCTGCCATGCCTGCCCTCCAGGTTACCCAGGGTGAGTGGCTTCCTGTGAAGCTCGGATTGCATCTACAAACGCATACATGCCCGCTGCACTGCAAGGGCCGCACGATCATGCTCAACCAGCTGTGGTTTAAAACATGCTATGGGACATGCTCTGCGCAGATGACACAGGCGACAAGCGGCCCGCCTCAGGCGCCCGCAAGCAGCGCAAGCGTGCGGCTGCATCTGACCTTGCACCAGGGGAGGGTGGCCCTGTCCTGCTGGAGGGTGCTGCTGAGGAGGAGCTGCTGGCTGAGATAGCTCTGGAGCAGGCTGAGCTGGACGACCTGCTGCATGATCTGCCATTTGGTGGGGACGTGGAGGTGGAGCGGTGCGTGGATGGATGGGACTAACTGACACCTGTGCTGCCTTGAAGCTCACGGCACGCTTATGGGACTGGCTGACACCTGCGCTGCATTCAGAAGCAGCGTGTGGTGCCTGGATCTCTTACCACCGTGGGCACGCAAGTGTAGTCCGATACTCCCATCACCACTGTACAGGCCGCCACCCACCTCCCTTCTTTCGTGTCTGTCAATCTGTGTGCAGGCTCCGTGCGGGCGCCAGCACACCTGGCAGCCTCCGCGGTCTTGACGCCCTGGGCTCTGAGCTGGGGTCAGAGCAGCGCGATGCCCTGCAGCAGGCGCTGCTGCGCACGGGGTCGCGCGCCACCAGCGCCACTACTGACCGCACCACTGACAACAGCTCGCTGCTGAACCTGCCGGGACCTTCCCTGCTCATGGGTGGTGGCAGGTGAGCCTGGCTTCTGGGTTTGCGCTGCAGTCCTTCGGCCTGGCTGGTGCATTCGCAGGTGTTGATTGGGCCTTGGGACACCTGACCTTGGAACTGAGGTTTAGGGTGGCAAGGGTTCAGGGTTTAGGTTGGGGCACCTAAACCTTGCAGTTCCTCAAATCTTTACGGCTTGGGTCTTGAACCCTAAACCTCGTTTTTTATTCCTGCTGCTCCTGCTCAACTACGCAGGCGGAGCAGCAAGCTGAACAGCAGCACCGCAGGCGGCCGCACCACCGATGGCAGTGACCTGCTGCTGCCTGGCAGCTGCCACTCGCCTACGGACCGTGCGAATGG
The DNA here is from genome assembly GCA_001662365.1 of Chlamydomonas applanata. Classification (NCBI taxonomy): domain Eukaryota; kingdom Viridiplantae; phylum Chlorophyta; class Chlorophyceae; order Chlamydomonadales; family Chlamydomonadaceae; genus Chlamydomonas; species Chlamydomonas applanata. Next base: position 130,251 of record BDCZ01000081.1, read on the forward strand.
CTCGGGCGGCCCCAACATGCGCTGGGGCAGCCGCACACTTGATGACCTGCTGCCCCCCATGGCTGAGGAGGGTGTGCTTGACTTTGGCGGCTTGTATGAAGAGCTGGGACAAGAGCAGGGGGGGCTGGGTGGCGCTGCCCCGGGTGCTGCCAGGCCTGCACGCAGCAGTGCAGGCGCAGCGCCGGGTAGCACCTCACCTGGTGTGGCTGGACCTGTGGCTGGCCGCCGCAGCGCTCATGGGGCTGCTCTCACCCAGTCCATGCGCCCTCTCACTGCCCTCACACCCTTCCAGCTGGTGGAGAGCTCGGGCCTGGACGTGCTGGGCATGCAGGTGCGCACGGTCAGCAGCTGTGCTGTACTGCAGTCGCACTCATCGCAGTCGTCATTGCCATGCCGATGGGCCCATGACATTTTGTGTGCGGCCTGGACCACCACTCCGCCATGGACCCACTGCATGTGCGCCACTTGGCCGCCACAATCATCCTGTGAGCCCACCCCACCCGACTGCCTGTCAACACTCACTGTATGCTCGCAGGCACCTCCCAGTGACCCCATGATCAGCAAGAACACGTCCACTGTGCTGAGGTGAGCTACAGCTCTGGTCGGCAGCTCCCTCAGGCCCCTCAGGCCCCTCAGGTGCCTGGACTTGGTGTGCCAAGACAGCTGATGGCCCCGCCTGCATCATGCCACTTGGCTATCATGGCTGTTATGCTAAGCTTACGCCATGTCTGTTGAACGATCAAAAGTTCAAATCTAATTTTCTCAAGTTGCACCCCTGCAGGATTGTGCGGCAGCGGCTGAGCCTGCAGGCTGCCGAGGGTGTGGAGGACCCAGCTGTCAGCTTCTTCAGCCTTGTGCAGCAGCTGACACGTGCCGAGGCGGTCAAGCTGTTTGTGCAGGCAAGCCCCACCCTTGAGATGGTCGGTTGCCTGTCATTGATTATTAACCAATTGATCGTTTGTTTAATCACCAGCCGTCGCATGATCCTGTGCACACAGTATGTCAGTATACCCTGTGCCGTGCTGACCTTAAAGCTGTGGTTCCTGCACTCACGCCACAGGTGCTCATTACACAGTCATCCGGCCACCTGTCGGCCAAGCAGGCTGTGGCCTATGGCGACATCACGCTGCAGGCAGGCGGCAAGCTGGTCTGAACTAGGCTTCCTACAAAGCTGGTTGAAGCTGGGACTCAAGTGAACTTGCACAGTACAGTGCTGCTGCGATCAGATCTTAAGAATGTGTGAGGGGGTTGGTAACGTGCTTGCATGACCCATACGAGAGCATGGACCGAGGTGTGATACTACTTCTGGGCAGTGTTGCAGGTACCAAGTGTGACTGAACGCAACAAATATTGAAACATGCTGAATACCATGCGTGGCCTTGTTCCATCAGCAATCCAGCAAGGTACAGCCAGGCAGCCCGAGAGGATCCGCTAAGCTAGGTATTTGATATCAGGTGTTGGTTCTGGCAACACCTGAAACAACACCGATTGTGCGAGCCTCGTTGTACTGGTGACCCACTACATAAGCCACATGCGCAGCAACCCACAGCACCTCGTGCACTGAAGCGGCATACCGTGCTGTAGGCAGAGGGCAGTATTGATAACCGATGACCTTGTGCGCAGCGCTCCCAAACAATGGCAGCAAGCAGAGCAGCCCAAGATCACCGCTGCCCCACAAAACCCACCAATAGCAGTGCATTAGTTCCAAGGTGACTTGCAGCCCACCAGCCCACATCCTTGTTTGCAAACCTACCCCCCAACCACCAACCTCGCCCCCCATGCCCTTCCCTTGGCGCGTTCAGTTCGTCTGCTTGCTGCTTCTTCCATCCTGCACAGCTACTCCTGCTTGTTTCACTTCTCATTGCCGCAGTTCTCCATGCACAGACGCTGCTCAGTCCATGGCCATTCAGCCTACCATCCACGGGTAGACGTCTTATCTCGCCAGTGCCACATCCCCCCACCCTGCATGCCAGCAAGCATTGTGTTACGTCTCCAAAGCTGCCACTGCCAGGATGCACGCGCACCTCACACTCGCTCAGCAGCGCGCCCCTCCCCCCTCCACCCAAACCCTCCCCGCATCCCATTCCGCACACGCCCTCATGTATTTCATACGTTGTTGATGCTAAACACGAGCATGCACATCCGCCATCACAGAACACCGGGCCACCTGCAGCAAACCACAGCAGCACCAGCACACATGCCTTCAGGTTACGGCGCGCCTCCAGCCTCAGTCACAATACGGAGTGAGGCGTCATATGAAGCGCCATCAAGCATGCGCGGCTGCCGCTGACATAGGAAGAAGATGTGCGGGTGCCCTAAGTAGTATGGTCCAATTGCTCATGCCATCCCCCCAAGTGTCTCCATGGTTGTCTTGATAACTGCAGCCATGCATCTATCAAAGGTATTTCTGTGCCAGCATCGATAACGTGTGATAATGCATGACGTCAAGCCTCAACTGCATCGCGTTGCTGCTTCCTCCCTACAACAATACAAGTGGGTGCTGATCTCGCATCCCAGCAGCTGCCCGGCCACTGGTGTGTGGCTGAGGCGCATTCAAAGGCAACATGCCTCACGCCTCAGCCTTCGATGCACCACATGCACTGGCAACGGCTGGCAAAGCAGGCCCCAACTCCACCGCCACAGCTGCCTCATAGTTGTCAGACCCCCGAGCAGAGCTCCTGCCCAGCCGGCCCGTCACGCTGATAGCTGCGCCTTCCGCAAGCATGTGCTCCCGCAGCGTGCGCAGGGCCACGACCAGCTGCGGCGCAGTCGGCCGCCGTGACGGATCCTCCGAAAGACAGGCCGTGATGAGTGACGCGTACTGCTCCGGTACCGCGGCCGCCACCGGCAGTACAGTGTGAGCCAGCCGCGGTATGTACCGCTCCAGCAGTAGCTGCCGCATAGATGCGGCCCCCTCTGCACTTTCATTTGCCACTTGCCGCCGGGCCTCGATCAGTGCCGCATGGCGCTTAGAAGGTGACACACGCCAGGGTGGCCTGCCATGCGCCAGCTCCCACAGCAGCACGCCGAACGAATACACGTCGGCGGCGGTGCTCAGGCTGCCGGTCGCCTGCACCTCGCTCGCCTGTGCATGTGCACGCAAAGGGGCAGAGGCACCCGCCGCACAACGTCAGGGGTAATTATAGGGATCACACTGCAGCTGTGTGGCTTTACGTGCTTTGGTGGCACAGCAGGCGCCACAAGAGCTCCCCCACTCCCAGCATTATACATATGTGAGCCCATCGCTCCACATACGCCGGCACCATAAAGCCACAAGTGGGTTGTAACAATGCTGTCAACATGCGTGCACACCATCTGGGCTGAAGTACTTTTCAAGAGTACACGTCATCATCAACACTATACATTGCACACGCATATGGTACTTGACTGAAAGCCACCAGCTCACCGTGTACCATGGTGTGCCATGGAAGTGGTTGGGAATTGTGGCCTGCCCCGGCGGCAGGCGCACGCTGAGACCGAAGTCCGCGATCTTGGTCGCCATGCCTAGCCGGTTGTCAGCGGCGGTTAGAAGCACTGCGGTTATTCGGTTGGCCGATTGGTTCGTTGGTTATTTGGTGGGTTGTGTACGAGCGTGGATTACACTGGATCACACGCGCCAAACGAAGGGTTTTGTTCTCAGGCTGTGCACATGTGAGTTCCGTCAGCACGCTGTGCTACTCTGTTGCACACGCACTGCATGCGGTTTTAGTGGATGCGTGGTGCGGCACAGAACACAGAACAGGTGCCCAGTGCAGCCCTGCAGCAACTCACCGTTGTTGGGGTTCAAATCGCTGTGCACGATGCCCTTGGAATGGATGTAGGCAAGGCCGTGTGCGATCTGCAGGGCCAAGTCAACGGCACGGCCAAATGCAGCCACAGTGGGCCCGGCCTGCGGCCGCAGCCCCAAAGGCTCGATGTGAGGGTCGTGCGAGGTGCCAGCCCCCATCATGCCGCCTGGATCTTGCACCGCTGCAGCGGTGGCTGTGGACAGTGCAGCAGGGCTGTATGGGGCCTGCTCCTTGTCGATGTACTCGCGCAGCGCGCCCAGCGTGCAGTAATCCTGCAGTACATGCAGTACAAGCGTGACAGCAGTACATGGTGATAGTGTCCGTGCCTTCAACACAGGCATGACCATGCAGCCTTGACCAAATTGAGACCAGCCAGCCAGCCAGCCAGCCAGTCAGCCAGCTCATGCGCACGCAGCAAACACCCATCCAGGTGGCGGCATGGCCCTCTACCTTCAGGCGGTACATGCACCGTCTGATCAATAGGGCCCAATACAGGCACTACATGAGTTGGTCAGCGCACGAGCGGTACAGCAGTACAAGGGCGGTATGGCGGTACGCACCTGAATGATGTACAGCTTCCAATCGATGATGTCCTGCCTTGGCCAACCTCCAAGCAACATGGAGCTGTTGCCTGAGACACCATTCTGGGACGTGGATGGTGAGGGCTGCGCTGACAAGGTGCCTGAGGGCGAGTGGGCAGGTGCCACCTCCCCCGGCCGCACCACCTGACCAGTGTCTAGAGACACCATTTTTATCGAGTGGGCATAAGTGGCCACCACGCCGGGGTGGTGCAGGGAGCTCGCGATGGCTGCCTCGTTCAGGCACCTGGTCCGGGCGGAGTCTGTGATGCATGACCCGATATTGCGTGTGCGGTCACGGAACACGAGTGTCTTCACTGCTACAGGCATCCCACGCCACAGCCCTTGGTACACCACGCCATATGTACCAGCACCAATGATGTCTGTGATGCGCAGCTCCTCATCTCGGAGCTCTTCTGACAGCTGGCTGATGAGTGCGGCGAGCTCTTCTTGAGGGAGTGGCTTGCCTGTGGCCGGCCATGTGTATGTCACACGGAAGCACGCTGGTAAAGAAGCATGATTGTTGCGCCGAGGTGCACAGCTTTACTGTGCAGCTATGCTGTGCATTGCACACTGACATGTTCCTACGATCCCCACTAGCACCCTGAACCTCAAAGTGCAAGCCCTGGGTGCGTGTGGGTCAGCAGCATGACTACAGGTGTGCCTGTGAGCGGGTGGGCGTATAGGCAGGCGGTCGTGTGCAGCAGCGCACCGTATGCCAGGCCCTCTACGTCACGGGGGGGCTGGTCAAAAGAGTCGTCCGAGTTGAGGGCCAGCATGTCTGGCAGCAGCCCAGCTTGCTGCAGGGGCGCGCACAGGTTGCTGGCCCCTTCCTGCGGCAGCGTCTGATGCGCTGGCATGCGCAGGGCTGACGCTGCTGTGCTGTCTGGTGGCAGGCCAGCAGCAGTGCCGGCGCGTGGGCTGGTGGCCAGCAGCGAGGCTCTGTGCATGTTCCCCTGTTGCTGCCCGGCTGTGGCCACAGCTCCCGCCACACGCGGTGTGCTTGGGCCGCCATCTGCTGTTGGGCCCAGCGCAGCGTCCCTCAGAGCCTCCAGCAAATCCATGTCAGTAGCACAGCCATCCTGAGCCCCCGGATGGCTGACCCCCCGAGTAGTTGTGAAGGACAGCATACGGGGGGTCCCACAGGCGGCCAGGGGCGCAGTGGCCTGGTCCAGGCAGGTAGACGAAAACCGCATGTCAGACTGCGTGTCACCTGTCTGACTGGTGAGGATGCTGGGCAGCGGCTGTATGATTGACAATGTGTCCAGGTCAGCACGCATTGTGCCATCAGCCTGTGTTTGCGCCCACTCGGAGGTGCGCAGCTCCCGGGCCACGTACTCAGCGATGGCGACTGCACCGGCCTGCCCCAAAGACAGCACATGCGCCAGACCCGTATCCGAATGCTTGCTGACGGCCTTCGGAGCAGGCAGAGGCAGGGGCGGCAGCTCAGGAGGCGCAGCTGGCTGCAGCCCTATACCTGCATTGGGCTCTGCACCCTCCCCCTCATCCAAGACTGCACCAGTGCGAGTTGGTGGCAGCAGTGAGGAGGACAGCTGCCCCCTTGCATGCTCCCACGCTTGCATGAGGCCAGCACCTGCCGCAGTGCGTGGGCTACCTGAGGGAGTGCCCCCTGGGCTGCTGGGTTGCACGCTGCACGGTCTGCCAGCTACCGCTGCCGCGGCCCCTGCTGGCAAGGACAGGGGTTGCAGAAACAGCCCCACCACCTGCTGTGGGGAAGGGCCCAGATGTGGGGCCGTGCAGGGGTCCTGGAGCGGCTGCGCGGCAGCGGCACGTTGAGCTTGTGCTGAGCCGCTGCTCGCATACGCCATCCCAGCTGCGCCGTCGCCTTTGTGAAATGCAGGGCTACCGCCAACGCTGGCATGGCTCACCGTTGCCAGGGCTCTGCTGCGCTCCCCACTGATAACTGGGCCAACAGAAGCGCGGCGGCCAAGGCGCCCCGCCATCACAGGCGACCGCTGCCTGCTGCCCACCCCCCAGCTGCCATGGCGCGGCTCCACACGCAAGGATCCACCCTCGGTCCATGCCCCATCCATCCCCACCACGAAACCAGCTGCATGGCCCCCATGAGGTGAGCCAGGGGCAGCAGTGGCAGAGCCAGTTCTGCCGGTGGCCATCAGCACGCTGTTGGAGCACCCCGGCAGAGCCTCCCAACGCTCGCTGCTCGGCCCTGGCAGCCGGATGCTGGCCGTCTCAGTCAGGTGGAAGGAGCTCGCGACGGTGCGCCTGCTGCTGGCCTGCTTGTAGTGGCTGGTGGCAACGGAACCAGGGGCGGGGGTGGTTGCATGGGAGCCGGCTAGGAGGGAGCTGGCGCCCCCACGGTGTGACAGCCATCGGGCCAGCGTCCGCAGGCTGCTCGTGCGCTCTGCCTGAGTGACGGGTGGCAGCCCGAACGCTGCGCTGCCGCGCCACTGCCGCCATGCCAGCACAAACAAGGCGCCCGCGGCAGCCGCCAGCAACGCGGCGCCACCGGCGGCGATTGCAGCGACGACCCCGCCCGCCAAATGGGTGCGCCCCGAGCCCTTTGATCCGGGCGCACCTGGGGTGCCACCCTCTGGTGGGGGTGCCAAGGGTGCGAGCGCCCAATCCTCAAACATGTCCATGGGCAGTGCCATCTGTGGCATGTATGCGCCCCGGCTGGTCAGTGTGACATCAGCACCCACTAGGCCTGGCATCTCAAATGTGCGGAAGGTGCAGGAAGACGCCTGGCCCATTGGGCTGCCCGCGTCGTGCTCGGCATTGCAGGCCGGCGACTCCAGCCGCTGCATGAACCAGGATAAGTCAGAAATGACGTCTGGTGGCGGCAGCAGGAGAGTGCTCATGTTGACGCCAGCTGCGAGGCCAGCCATGGCCACAACCTCCAGCTCAGGGCATAGGATGGTCACATGACTCAGCCGCAGCTGCACACGTGGCCTGCAATGTGGGTGTACCAGGCCGCAACAGTGCACGTCTGATGTTAGCTCGCAGGTTACATGTCAGCCTGCCCACCAAGACGGCAGCAGCGGCCGAGCAGCAGAACAACCCCCATGTGCACAGTGCAGAGTCCACCGTGCAAGACACCGCTTTCTCATCCACCGCGCTCTGCTTGCTGACCAGCGGTACGCCCAAGCAGTACCCCTTGAGCAGTACATTTGCAGTACACTCAAACGGTACACTTGAGCAGCCAGTCGAACAGTACACTCAAGAGCAGAGCGCGACCCACCACACAGCCATGCAGCCGAGACACATGCACACCCAGGCTGCATGCACCTTGCCATGTGTACCACCCACACGCCGGACGCAAAGGCTGTGAGCGGCCCGCCCTTCTCAGCCATGCCGTGCGCCACATCCTGCAAGTCCCCAGCTGCCTGCACTGCCATGTTTTCCAGCTGCAGGTAGTGCAACACGAGGGAGGCACCCGGCCGGACCACCAGCGCGTTAGCACGCCGTCCAAAGTCCAGGACCGTTGGAATGCCTGCAACCGCCATCGCAGCACGTAGTGTCAGGCTGCGTCATGTGCATCAAGGCTTGCAGCTTTGAGATGCGCGAGCCAGGCCATGAAGGGCAGGGAGGTGGAGGATCATTGCGTGGCTGCAGTACCGTGTTGAGATGTACAGCTTGTCATCTGCTGCACCTGTTGGAAGTGCTCATGTGCCAAGGCAACCTTGGCATATGAACCTCGTACGCTGCACTCCCCCATACTCCATGACTTTCTCGCACCCATCTGGCGGTGGTAGCAGCGCCTCACGATTCTCCAAGTAATGCATGCGTGCACCCGGACTCACCTGGCAGCCCCAGGATCGTGAGGTTGCTGCTCAGAGGCACGCCCTCGGCAGGCCAGCTGTCAGGCAGCGTGACATTTGTGACCAGCAACAGCGCATCCAGCTCCGGGTCCTGAAGGTGCTGGAGCAGGCTGTCAGGACCATCCACAGCCCGAATCGCATTTGGCACAAACTGGGCGCCGAACACGTTGGGGATCGTGGCCAGCTTGGTCCAGCCATTGTACACCGGCATTTGTGTGAACACACGTGGCTCAGGTGTGATCGTACTGCCGTGGTACACGCAGCGGTACGTCACGAAGTTGGATGGGCCCTCGACCGGGGTCCCATCAAGACCCATCTCAAGCATCTTGCCCTGCGTGCGGGTATGAGCTTCTCATATTCAAAAAAACATGCAGGCAGCTGTGCGTGTATTCCGGCAGCACTCGCCGGCACAGCAGCAGCCAGCATGGCTGCCAGTGCCAGCCCTGCAGCACACCGCGGAGTTGATTTTGATCCCAACCCCCTTACCTGGAGCCAGCCAGCGCGCGCGCGCACGGAGGGCTCGGGGCTGGTGGCCAGGGCGATGTGCCAGGCCATGAAATCATATGCTTCCCGGCCCAATGGCACTGTGCAGTTGAAGCAGGTCAGGGGTGATGCAGCACCACTGCAGGCGGTGGGGGCACAGCAACAAACAATCACACTGTTAGTCGGCATGCCATGGTGCTGTGAGTCAGCCATGCCTCTAGTGGTCGTCTCCAGCAGTAGCACCCCCATTTGCAGTGCTAGGGTGTTTCACGTGTATGTGTGTGACCTTGGACGTGGTTTCAGTGCACGCACGGGAGCGCCGATTGTGCTCAGGGTTGCGGCCACATATTGCCCAAGCTCTCGAGCAAAAATCAGGCCAAGAGCTGCCCTGCACGCTTCACAGTACTTAATCCCGTGGATGACGCAAATCGTTCTGCACTTTTTGGGGTCCTGTGGACCCGTCCCTGCATGGAAATGGGTCACGTTCCCGGCAGCCTGTTGCATACATTGGGCGGCATCCGCAGATATGCGCCACGCCCGCTGAGTCACTTTGTGCACAGAGTTGTGGGTGGTGCATGGCTGGCAGCAGTCAGGCACGGAGGGATGCAATATTTAAGCCTCACTACACACGCTTATTGCGTCGGTGCTCGCGGCAACCCCAGTTCAGACGTGACATTTTTCGACCCGCACGATGCGTCCGCCGACGCGTGTAAACATTATAGGGTAAACTTAAAAGCGAGCCTGCTTTGTGCAGCTGAGACTAATACCCCCCGGTCACTCCTGGAGACGAACCTAGTGTACGGGACCCCTACCGCCCGACAGGAGCCCCACACCCGTAGCACTGCAGTGCACTGGCCCCGACACGGGCGGTCGTGCGCAGCTGCATGCTCCCTGCGTACACAGGCTGCGAGTGTTCCTGTTGCCACTTAGTATGGATGCATTATGAGTAGGGCCCGGCTGGATGGCTTTACTCACAATGTGGTGTTATCCGGGAGGTCCACAGCCCACATGCTCCACTGCATAATGCCAAGAGGTGGTGCCAGCGTGGGCAGCGTGCCTAGATTGGCCATCTCAAGGTCTGCAAAGGTGAATGTGGCACCTGGCAGTAGCTTGAAGCCCGACACCAAGTGGGCCCAGTTGATCGAGGTCAGCCCGGCAACATTCTCAGGTGCTGCGCGCCACACGAGGTGGGCGTGGATGTGGAGGGGCATTGTAGACTTGAACGCGGGCGGCAGCAGCGTCACATTGGCGGCGATCAGCAGCGAGGTGCGAAGCCAGCCTGCTGCCTGCAATGCTGCAGTGTGCTGGGCCAGCTGCTCTCCAGTAGTCACTCTTGCGACAGCACATGCGGGCCCGCCCCAAGCCGCTGGGTCAGCTGCGCCACGCCGCAGAGCACCTGCGCTGGCGGCTGGTGCGCACGTGAAGCGGACAGAGCGCAGCGACAGCCCCTGCGCCTCCCACGCCTCCACATGGATGAGGCTGCTCTCGTCCTGTGTGCAGCGTGGCAGGGCACCAGCCGGTGAGCATGCTCATGGCATGCTAACCGTTCAAATGACTGACAGCATGGTGCTTTTCTGATGCCAGCCTCGCACCATATCCATGACGCTCTCATCCGGCTGGCACCACGCGGCCCACAGCAACGACTGTGATTGGCAATCCGTCACCACCACCACATCGTCCAGTTGCAAAGCATTGTCGTTGGAAATGATGCCTGGCACGCCCGGCAAAGCTGCATTGATGGTGATCATTTGCAAAGCAAGCTGTCGCAGTAGTAGCTGGCCCCCTTGCAAGATGGCAACTGGCCCGGTGTCAGTCAAGTCCAGCAATGGTAGCGAGCCATCCGCTGCTTTCACGCCCTCCAGAATCATATGGCCATCAATTTGCTGCGGTAGCGGCTCGCCCTCTTGGCCATTCAGCATGAACTTGCTGCTTGTCACAGCAGGTGGCGCACGGCCTGAATTTAACAGAGAGCGGTCAATGCCCTCGTCCTCCTGGCACCATGCCAGCCCGTGTGGGTGCGGCAGCAGGTACCAAACTACCGTAAAACAAATGCCAACCCGCCACAGGGGGGCCCAGCCTGTGCTGCTGGACCGTTGTAAGGGTGTCATGGTGCTCCCAGGCACCACCGGTGCGGCGAACAGCTCATGCAGGCCAAAGTACCTCGCCACGAAAACCAAATCAATACTACATCGAGCTCAAAGATGACGGTTCAAGAAGCTTTATGGACCCAGGCTGCAAGCGCTCGCTGTTCTCAGGGTCACACCGTTTGCTCGCCGCTACGTGCGATGTATGCACACCGTGCAACGCTGCAGGCGATGTTTCTGGTGGCGCTGATCAGCAGGCGTTCCTGCACAAGCTGTACAAGGTGGGGCGGTTGGGCTGGTTGTAGCATGCAGCACGCCAGCACATCAGTGTCAGCACAGGCTGAGCTTGATTGTGAGCTGCAGCAGGTGACGTCTGTGGAACCTAAATCTGGTGTCCTGTGGACAGTGGGCGCCCACCTTGGGAACGAGCGAGCGAGGCACACGCGGCGCGCGCGCCGCTACCATCCAGCCAAGCATACATCTTGACAGGCCATAATGCTGTGTCCCCCATCGTGCTGCCAACGGGCTCAAGGGCACAGCTCCTCTGCCAATTATGGGAATGCCTTACGCGCAGATTTAAGATGAGAACGATGGCATGTGTTAAGATCACGACTCTAATCCATTCCTCATACAGGTGGACGGCTCCCAGGGCCCCCTCTTCAGACCACCAGCGTATGCGCCGCAGTCGAGCGTTCAGACTGTTCACGGCTTACATTGTGACATACAGCGGTGTGTGCAGCTGTAATAGAAATAATAACACGGCGTGTCACAGATGTGTCTGCATGTCGGAGCCTGACAGTCGTTATCTAAAAGCTATGCGCCACACAAATGCTTCAACCTCACTTCTTGCCTGGCCCGCCTAGCGCGTTCTTGGCCTTGGCATCTGGGACCGCCACCCGGCAATGACCCAAGCTCAGCTGCCCCAACCGATCTGAGGCGACCAGGACTGCAACTCCTGTGCCCCCCGTGCCCCCCTGCAGAGCATCGAAATCCAGGGGGTCGCCCACGCTGAGCTCTGGCCACGTGTGCTGCCCGGCCTGCATGACAACCTCCAGGCCCAGCACACGCTCCTGTGGCCACATTACAGGGCAGTGTGATCACAGTGATTACATTGATACAACACAGCATTCGTCAAGGACCCAGCAAAGGAGCAGGCACCAACTGTTGAGGTCTCCCCAGTTGGGTGTGCCAAGGTGGACTCTTCAGGTGTTTTATGATAATCAGCCCGCATACATGCAACATGCAGCCCGCACACAACTGAGCATGGATGCCTGGTGTAGGATGCTCTCTAACACTGATCATGCTGATGATCACGGCAGCAACCGACCCATCTGAACTATGCAGCTGTGGAAGCTACACTCACTGAGGGGCCCTGGTCCTGCTGGACACGCATCATGGGCAGCGGTGGGTCCACGAGCATGGGCAGCAGTAGCAGCCGTAGCGTGGTTGACCCATCCGGCAGTAGCGTGTTGACCAGCAGTACACCCACAGGCTGCTCGGGGGTGGTAGGCCGGGGCGGGCCTGCATGTAGGGTGAGGTTCACAACCCGCCCATGCTCCATCTCCGATGTCTGCCACACATTTCCTGCGGCAGGCTTTTCAGTGAGCAGTGCGGCAGGTGGGGGCGGTGGCCCCGGTGGCAGTGCGCCTGCTTTCCCAGGCGTTGCTGGTGGCTTGGTGCCTGGTGGCGGTGCAGCAGGCTCTGGTGGTGGCGGTGCAGGAAGCTGCAGCTGTGCAGCGACAATGAGGGGTGCGGCCAGCGGCGTCCCCAGTGTGTTCGGGAGCACAGGTGGCGGCTCATCCCCTGTGGCCCCCTTGGCTGGTGCCTTCTTGGCTGCCTTGGCCTTGGCATCCGCTTCTGACTCAAACCTGCAGCAGCGATAGGTAAGCAAGATGCTCTTAGGGGCAGCTGTTGTGGGATGTGTGTGATATGTAGATACGGATACGGGTGGACATGTAGCGATTCGTATGTGTGGCATCATGGCATGCCAGCAGCTTGCTTCAGCAGAAGAAGGAGGCCATGCAACCGCGATTCAGGCCCCCCCCCCCCCCCCCCCCCCCCCCCCCCC
>BDCZ01000081.1:155954-178726 GCA_001662365.1 Chlamydomonas applanata
ACATGCTCGCTAGTCTGCTGCAAGTGCTCTCTTGTCTAATGCCACTGCTGCCTCATCTAGTGCTAACTGCGCTCTCAAGCCCAGACGCCCCTCGCGCACCTGGTTGTGTCGTACCATCCGCTCCCTGAAGTCCTGCCGGGGCGGCCAGTCCTTGACCTTGAGCATGCGCGGCCGGCCCGAGCGGTCGAGCAGCCCCTCCTGAAAGCCCCGGAAGAACATGGCCTCGGACATGGTGCTGACCTCCAGCCCCTGGCAGTCCAGCACCTGCGCGACATGAGGCCGGGCGTCCAGCGTTATGCCAGTTGATACTTGAGCACACAGTTGCACTGTGTGCTGGGGGAGGAGGGGGCCACGGCGGGGTGGGTGGGTGGCCAAAGGGGAAGTGGCATCCTGCCACAACATCCTTTGCGTGCCCCTTGCATGCCCGTGCCATTGTGTGCTGGTACATGCGTACAGCTGCTGTAAAGCTGCCCACATGCACATCTGTGGAACTTTTCAAGTGCGTTGTGAGCGCATCAAATGTCCCCCCTCCCCCCAACCCCCGGACCAAAACAGCACCCCTCCTCCCGCACCTCCAGCTTTTCATCCTGCTTGCGTGCTGCCCCGTGGCGCTTGGCCTCTGGGTCCCTCGTGGCGCGCGTCATCACATTCGGGTTCCACTCCATGCGGCCGCCGCACCCGCGCACCACGACCGGCACGCGCGCGCGCCACTGCGCACAGAACAGCTGCCAGTTGGCCGGGAAGTCTTCATGCCCCGGCTGCAAGGCCCCAAACTCGGGGGTGTATAGGTAGTGGGTGCTGCGGGTGCCATTCCCCCGGGCGAGCCGCACGTCCCGCTCATTCACCCACTGTCCCCACAGCCACAGCCACGTGCCCAGCTGCTCTGCCTCAGCCGCCCCATCGCCCTCGGGCGCGCCCCTCCGCCGGGGCACACGGCCGGCCGTGTTTGAGCCCGCGTCGGCGCTCGCCGCCGGCCCTGAACCCACCCCCGCACCCAGGCCTGCGCCCGTGCCCGGGCCTGCATTCCCCACGCCGCTGGTGCTGGGGCCCGTCGCCGTGGTTGCATCAGCAGCCGCTGGCGCGGCCCCGCTGACGGTAGCCGTGGGCTTGGCAGACAACGCGGCCTGCTGCAGCTCGTGTGCAACCTGTGCCATGGCGTCCTCATACGGCAGTGCGGCGTGTTTCAGATGCCCCTGTGCGCGCAGGCCCTCCACCTGTGGGGCAAACCAGGCGGGGCATCGCGGGTTGAACGTGAGTAGGTGACATAGCTTATAGGTGACATAGATCACGTGTTGTGAAGGTCGCACTTTCAGGTTGACTGTTGGTACGAAGGCTGTATGTTGGGCTGGGTTGTTTACACACCATCTACTTCCAGGTGCAGGGCTCAGGGTTCAGGGCTCAGGGCTCAGAGCTCAGAGCTCAGAGCTCAGGGTACAGGGCTCAGGGTTCAGAGCTCAGGGTGCAGGGCTCAGAGCTCAGAACTCAGGGCTCAGGTGCAGGGCTCAGGGTTAACAGGGCTCAGGCTTTGGAATTCAGGGTTCAGGGTTCAGGGGCTCACCCACCATCCACAGGCCCGTGAGCGCGCGCTCCCACTCGCCAGTCATGAGGCGGCGAGGCACCATGGTGCTGCGGCACTGGCGGTTCAGGCACCGCCGCCCGCCCTGCTGCTGCCTGCGTGTACACGCGCGGGCGGTAAGGCAGTACAGCATCACTGCCCATTGCAGCCGCTGCCCCTTGGGAGCTTGGGGTCCCATCACCCAGTTGCAGTCACCAGAGTCTGCACATGCTCATTCGATTGGACGCTGGTGCAGTGCGGTCCTTCCTCTGGCGTGCTCAAGCGCGATCAAGCGTGCTCAAGTGTGTGTCCATTGCAAATTAGCCAGAATGATATAATGGACTTGAGGATGAGCAGTTCAGGGTTGCCAGCGGCTGCGCACCATTGCCCTGACTTTTGTTGATCCTCTCGGGCCTCCTTGGCGCAGCGCGCACACACCTCCCACCCGCACGTCTCCACATCCTTGCACCTGGGTTCAGGTAGTACCGCCACAATGGTTGGCATCGCGCTTGGGGTTGCCTGGGATGGACTGAAACATCAGGGACACCGCTGGCCTCAGTGTTTAGTAAACATCCCAGCACACATCACGCATGCAGTGCTAGGGCTCGATCACATGGCTGGTGGCATGAGGCCCTACAAAGTGGTAGCGGCAACGGCAGTGGCAGTGGCGGCAGCAGCAGCAGAGACGTAGCAGCAGGGGCAGGGGCAGGGTGGCAGCAGCGGCAGCCGTGACAGTACTCACAAGTAGTAAAGGTCCGACAAGGCGGTTGCACAACGGTTGCAGTGCAACCGGTGGCCGTTGTGCCCGATGTACGAAGTCTTATCGTCCTGCATGCAGCAGCATGCGCCGTGCACCATGGAGAGCATGCGCCATGTGTCATCACGCACATTCCGTACCTGCACCAAAAGCTCGGATTCTGACATCCAGCTGCAAGCGCAGCCTCAGGGCCCCAAGGCATGCAGGCGTGTCCCAGGGCACATGGCAAGCCGCACACTTCCTGCTGTGGTCACCGTACTGCCTGCTCTATGTACTGCCTGCGACACAGCTGTACTGCCTGCAGTACAACTGTATTGCCAACCTCGTACCTCGATGTATGTCGCTTGCACGTCGTTCAGCGACTTGTAGGTGCGCAGCTGGGGCCGCTTGACGCCGGGGAGGGGTGCAGGGCCTGGAAAGGCCGGGTAGGTGTCGTGCCGCACCTCAGCATCTTGCATCGCCAGCACCTCCACCACCTGCCCACTGATCTGCGAGTGTTGTGATCAGGGTGTAGGGCTCAGGGTGCAGGTCTAGACCCTAACTGCCACCGCCCACAGATCTGCACCCAAAATGGCAACAAGCAGTTGGGCAGGAGGTGGCAAGCAGGGGGCAGGCAGGTGGCGGCCAGTCACATAGGGTCTTTCAGTGCAGTGAAACTTCCAGTCAAGAAGTGCTCTGCACATGAGCAGACGCACGGCTTGCATCAGCCACCCAGACCACATGCACAGAATGCACACGCATGCTGCATGTGCGTGTCCAGTCCACAGCTTGCCCAGGGTTAGGACAGCACCAAGTACTCTGAGCCCCAGCGCTCCAGTCATCATATGCATCATCAGCGTGCGGAATGTGGCATGCAGCACGGCAGCTGGGCGGCTGCCGACCAAATCTACAGCCCACCTGGTCCAGTGCGGTCCTGGCTAGTAACTCCAGCGTGGCCCTGGGGTAGGTTGGCTCACGCACAGCAGCGTCCGTCTGAGCGCAGTTAAAGCACAGGCACCCAGGAGCAGGCAACGGATGGTCGTCAAGGCGCAGAGTGCTTGCATGGTGTGTGAATGGCGCGATCATCCAGGCGTGCTCGCCCACGCGTGCTGATCGTTCGGAACGCTGGCTGGCTGGGATGCTCAGCCCACTGCCTGGCTGCAAGTTGAGCATCCCAAGGCGCCCTATGATGAAACAGCTAGATGGAAACTAGATGGAAGCGTGCCTAAAGCACCACCAGCAGCCAGCATGCTAGGCTCAGGCTAGGCCCAGCAATCCAACAGGTCTGCAACTCTGCATGTGACATCCGCACACCAGCAGTACAGTGTACAGCAGGGCAGTGTACAGCAGGGCGGTGTACAACTACGCAGCTGGCACCCCTGACAGCTGACAAGTACCTACCTTGACGAGGCACTTGGTGCAGCTGCACACGGCGGCACACAGCGGGCACTCGGTCATGAAGCGCAACCGTGACCAGGAGGGGAACGAGGCCGCCGTGTCCCTGCGGGCCGTACGGTGGTGCAGCAGTACAGTAATATAGCAGTTCGGCAGTACGGCGGCGCATGGAGGTGGTGGATCCCCGATGAAGTCAAGCCCAGGGAGGGTTGGCGCAGGGAACAGGAGTGCAGCAAGGGCATATGAGCAGTAGCACATGAGGAGCAAACACTGGGGCACACTTGCTGTCTGTTTGTTCTCTACTATTCTTGACTGTTCATGTATCCAGCCCATGGATTGCGTGCCCCGGCCGCGCACCCACATCTCACAGAAGCTCACGCCACAGCTGCAGGGCGCCGCGATGTGCTGGCTCTGGCAGATGTGGCACGACTTGGTCAGCTGCACAGCGCAGGCAGGCGGGCAGTGCAGCGGCCGGGAGGCCATCCATCCACAATTTCAAACTGTCTGAAACAATTTGAAACCGTTTGAAACAAGTAGAGCCGAGCTCGCGCAGCACAGGCAGGCCACAAGCAGCCAGGCAGGTCATGGGCAGGCAAGCGGGCAGCGCAGCGACGGTGCGGCCATCTCGTCACGGCGAATCAGACTATCAGCAGTCAGGGGGGTCAGGCGCAAGTCAGGGGTTTCAGGGGAAAGCTGGCAGAGACTCAGGGGACGACCAGCAGGCTGTCTTTCCATAGGTGCCCTTGCAGCAACAACTCCCCCATAAAGATATCATATGGACTGATGAAGGCCGCTACCCCCACACTCCCCTCGTGGCACTCGCCGCCCCTCAGCAGCCTCCTGACAAGCCATGAGCCTCAAACGCACGAAATATATATATATATAGGGTTTATATACATATACAGGGTTTATATATATATGAATACCGCAAACCGCACCTGGCCTGCCCTGTTCTTGACGCACGACCTGGCCTTTGTGAGCTGCGCAGACTCGAGGGCGAGGGCCCGGGTGAGGAAGAGGCGCGCACGTCCCTTGCTGAAGCTGCGCGAGTGCACGGTCGCCCCCAGGGCGTACGGGCCATACTTGTACAGCACGCCCACTGGGCCGGTGGAGTTCTTCTGGGCCTGCATGCACGCATGATGTGCCCAAGTGCACGTGGGCGCAGGTCTGTTGCCAAGTGCAAATGCCCGCACTTGACTTGCCTCAGCAGGTTTCCAGTACAGGTTTCCCGTTCACTGCATGAGCAGATGACGTACTCGCGGCTGCGCTGATGACATTCCATACTCACGCCCGCCCAGGTACAGATGCACACATTTCCCCGTCCAAAGGTCGAGCAGGCAAGGCCGGCAGCATGCAACACGACACACGTGCATGGCGGCAAAGTGCTGCCTGTCCCAGCTGCTACGCGATATGAGCCATTGAAGGCAAGCCCCCCCCCTTCCTCCCCCCTCCCTCCAATGGCTTCAGCCACACACTTCACAGCTACACTAACAAGCCACACACCAGCCGCACACTACGCAAATACACTAACAAGGGCAGTTGTAGGCAAGCCCTTCCCTCCAGCCATCAGCCACGCACCGTCTCCAGGCCGGCATCGTTGTAGCACGCCGTGAAGGGCACAGCCAGCAGCTGTTGCACTGCAGCCTCGTCATCCCCTGCTGCTGCCACTGCATTGCGAGTCTCCTGCCTGCACTCCTCTAGGGTCATAGGCACCCTCAGCTCTTTGGCCCCCGCGTCCAGGGTCAGCTTGCCCGCATGCACGTCCGTTGCAACCTGCCATGTGTTGCACGGTGGGGAGGGGCACTTGGTTTCTTCTTGGAGTGGTGCAGGTCGGGGAGATGGGCAGGTGGCGGGTTTGATGCGCCGGAAGGAACAATGCAGTAGGGCCAGTAATGGCAGGGCAAGGTAAGGTATGAGACTGGGTTGCAACGCAGCGGGGGCAATCTCCATGAGGTCAAGCCTTGCCAGCAACAGGCTTGATCAGATACTGCAAGCACAACCACTGCAACCATCAGTTCTGGTTACTCTGTGGCAGGTCTGGTTACTCTGCGCAGCCTGTGGTAGATGTAGTATGGGTTACTGACAAAACAGCTGCTGCTAGCCCCACAGGCTGCCACAAATTTGCCATGCTAGTGGTGGCAGCAGCAGCTCACCCACCTGCCGCAGGCGCCACAGCTCACCCAGCCGCAATCGGTCACACAGGTACGTGTGATGTTGGTTCCTGTGGTCACACATGGCCATGTGTGCATGCTTGCTCTCGTATGACGTACATGCGGTCATGCGTTGTCTGATACAGTGGGACTGGGCAGGCGCCCGCCGAGCCGTTGTGCATATGCAACTTGATTGTGCATAAGCATGCGAGCATGGCCACCACAAGCATGGCCACCACAGCACCCGTGATTGCGATAAGTCAAGATGTGGCATACCACCCAGGGCCCCTCCTGCCACTGACCCGTCAGGCTGGGTTGCCACTCGCTCCAGCAGCTGGGATGTGATTTCTGCCAAGGGGTCGACCTGCGGCCAGAATGTGGGCCCATGCCCCTCCCCCTGGGGCGGCTGCTGCACCGGGAATGGTGGGTACGTGTGCGCCACCGCCGGATCTGGTTTACTAACAGCCCCCTCGCCCTTCCCAGCGCCTGCAGCAGCCTGGCTACAGCCAGCCCCTTCCTCTACACTCTCTGCAGCTGTGGGACTACCCGCAGCTCTGCTGCCTGCTGCCCTTGTGCGTGCCTGACGCTTGGCGGCAGCACCACGCGCCGCTGCATTGGGCACTGCATTCAGACCCAGTTGCGCGCACCCGGCAGCGGCCAGAGGGACAGGCAAGGGCTGCACCGTGGGTCCAGATGTGGGCTCTGGTATGGGCTCTGGCGCAAGCTTCGTGGCTGCAGGGTGGTCAGCAGCACCCTCGCTGGCCCTCGAACGCTTGGCTTGGCCCCTGCATGCCAGCCTGGACAACGCAACTGCCTCTGACCTGCTTGCCGCAACGCCTGCTTGCCGCAATGCCTGCTGCTGCTGCTGCGCAGCTGCAGCAGCATGCTCCACCGCCACCACTCCCTCCCTATGCGCACCCATCTGGCTGCCGCCTTCCTGCTCTGCTGGGTCTGCTGCCGCGTCCGCCACAGCCGCCCGCTTGATGCCGGCCCTTGCCTTCTCGCGTGCTGCCCGTGGGCTGCGCACTGCAGACGCAGAGCCCTGACCCCCGGACCCGGGCTGCGGTTTCGTGGGCCCTTGCATGGGGCGTGTGCTGCAGGGTGGGGATGTTGATGGCTTGAGGGCAAGGCCCATGGTGGTTAGGCACTCCTCGGCAGCCACTGATCTCCCTACAGGAGCCGGTGCGAGCGCAGTGGGGGGCACAGGTGCTGCCAGCTTCCGCCTGCTGAGCGCATTAACTGGCGCTTTGGCGACGGTCTTGGTCACCCCTGTGCCGTTCAAGCCACCTGCCACCCCACTGTCCCCAGCTGCACCATTGCTACCTACGGACCAGCCCACCCCGGCCTCCTGTGCTGCTGTGCCAGCCGGCTCATGGGCGTTGTCCAGGATGCCAGGCGCACCTGCCACTGCTGCTGTTGCTGTTGCTGCAGTGGCGGCACTCGCGCTGGGTGCCGCGGCTGCTGCCACTGCTGCTGTTGCTGCTGCTGCAGTGTCGGCACTCGCGCTGGGTGCCGCGGCGGTGGCTGCTGCTGCTGCTGCTGCAGTGGCCGTACCCGCGCTGGGTGTGCTGGGTGGCGCAGTTACGTCCCCAGATGCATCCGCATCCAGCTCTACACGGGGGACTGTTGGCTCCGCCTGCTGCTGGATGCCATCCGCCCCGTCCTCCTCAGCCTCTCCGAGGTGGTCCTCACTCCTGCACTCGTCCTCGATCTGAGCAGCTGCAAACTCGTCTGCCTCTCTTGGCCCTGCCCCTTCTGCTGCTGTCCACCGCCCATCTGCCCCAAGCTTGTCTGAAGGCCCTGGTGAGGCCTCCTGTCCAGCCGCCGCCTGCGCTGACGTGTCACCGCCATTGAGCTGCGTGCCATTCTGCGCGTGGGATCCCTCCGCCGTTGGCCCTGCATGGTGCTCTTCACCCTCCTCCTGGCCCTCTGTGTACAGCTGCTGCAGCGCGAGCAAAGGGTCACTGTCATCCTTTGAAGATTCCTGTGAGATGGCCTGTGAGGTGTCGGCTGCATCAGTCCTTGCACACTGCCCACTGGCCGCAGCGTGCTGCTGAAGCACACCGGCAGGGCTGCATCTGGGACTGCGCAGGCCCGGTGGGGTGCTCGATTTGATACCAGTTAAGCCTGCCCGGGCCAGGTTTGGGATGATCCGCACGACAGTAGGTGCAGCTGTGCCATTGGCTGTGGTGGTCGCAGCAGCTGTCTGCAGGGGGTTGACCCGTGATGCCATCGGCCCTACTAATGCAGCAGCGGGGTCTGCAGCTTTCTCAGCTGCCATAACCAGCTGCCGTTTCTGCACGAAAGGGAAACAGGAGCACAGATGCAGGAGCTCTATGTTGCACACGGGTGTGCATGCTGTCCAGTGTACCTTCTGCAGCAGGTCCCAGCATGCAACTGGCATGGTACAGGTGCGACTACACATTCAAACGAACCATGGCGCTTCCGCATGCTGCCCTGCACTGGTGTCCTGGAACCCTACCTTTGGAAAGCCACTTGTGCCAGCCTTCTGCGTGCCTGCATGCTGCTTCTTGGTGTTCAGATCCAGCCCAGCAGAAGTTTGCACGTGCAGATGCGCGTTGGCCGCTGGCACTGACATGAGCTGGCGTCTTGATGCGATCTATGCAAGAACGTGCGTTTGCAGGGGCATCAAGGTCCAAGCGACAGCATAAAAACAAGTTGATGGATGCGCATACCAGTTCAAATATTGCAAAAAACAGGATGCAAAGCGAGGAAGGCAAAAGAAATCGAGCACCTCTGTCGCAGATGCTACGTGCTGGGCATGGAATGCTGCCAAGGTTTGTTTCAGCGCACCTCAGCACTTCATCGGTGCTGCCGAGGGTGAACACTTGAACCAATATGACATGGTGACAGTTCAAGTTCCACTTGAGCAGTCAGCAGAATCTCCAGTGCCCATCGCTCGCAGTCAGCATACACCGTTCGATTTGGACACGTTGCAGGCTCTCTGTCACAGCCATTGTACCAGAAGAGTGCCTGAGAACGGGATGGTTGGGCTGCAGGCTTGAAGGCAGCACGAGCATGGCAACACGTCGATCTAACTCTACCGACTAGTTATGCAGGTCTTTACGCGTCTTTTGCGACCAGGTATCCCTACACGCAGGACGAACTGCAGCGTGCAATGCCAGAGTTTACCTGGATCACACCCCTCCAGGCGTAGATACGGCTCAACCCTCAAACCTCAGGTACTGTGGGCGTTGGGACCTTGCTGACTTGGCTGTCCGCATGGGTCAAGTCAGCAAAGTGCACCCATGCTGACCACCCATGGTATCCCACAGCAGGCTCAATGCACCACACGAGCTTAAGGACACATGCAGCACTGCCGCAGATCCACCAGAGCGCAGCCATTGAGGTCTCAGGGGCCTACGTGCCCATGGATCACACACAGTTTCCATGCTTGCGTGTGGCCATGCCCGCAGGCACCCAAGCTGCAATGGGCGGAGCTCTACTACGCATCCACCCTGGCAAGATGGTCTGGTCTGTGCTACAAACCTCAGGATCAGTTGCCTGAGCTGATCAAGGTGGGTCCAATGCCACATCTGGTGCAGCAGCAAACACATGTCATACACAGAGCTCGTACGCACGCCACCGGTGCTTGTAGGCATGGGCCGTTGATATCCCAGGGTTGTGTGTGCGTTTCACAAGTCTGAATGCATGCACCGCATCAACTACAGCTGTATGCATCTGTTTAAGCAGTACCCAGTACAGCCAGCTGCACCCTGTTCTGCATGCACGCACATCATGCATGGGCTGCATGCGCATGGGCTGCATGCGCATGGGTTGAGTCGTTGAGCCTTGATGTGGGTGACTGGATGTGTCTGGCGTGCAGGCCGAGGGGCTGGAGCTTGTGGCCCATGGACACACAAATTACACAAGTTGGTGGATTGCAGATGGGCAGGTGGATTATAACCACTTTCTGGACAGCTACTCGCAACAACCACGGCGTGCCACATCTGCTGGCAGCGGCACACCCGACCAAGTGCCCGACCGCAGCAGCAGCAACAGCAGTAGAAGCAGTAGTAGCAGCAGCAGTAGCAGCAGTAGCAGCCACAACCAGCATCCGCTGCACGGGCACGCACAAGACAGCCATGCCGACCAACAGCATCACACACGCAGCAGCATATCAGCCAGCAGCAGTAGCAGCAGTAGCAGCGCCTCCCCGGCCATCAGTCTCCCTCTCCTCATGACCAGTGAGCGCAGGAGGTATGTGTTCATCCGGGGTGTGCACTGGGCAGCGCCCGAAGCGGACCACCGGGCACTGTCCACCGCCTTGTGGCGCTTCTGGCCCGCGCCCTTTGCACCCAGTCTAACCACACCCCAGGGCGCCCTGGTAGCTCACTCGGGTGTGGCCAGCCTGGCTTTGGACCTGTACGATCAGCTGAGGCAGTACCTCACACCGGCAAGCGGACCGTCCACCTCCCCTGCCGCCATGCAAGCAAGCTACACCTCCATGCAAGCAGGCCCTGGCCCTACGCGAGCACGCAGTACCTCACTGCCCCCCCAGCCATCCACCAGTGCAGCCGTCCCCTCCTCCTCGCCCCTGCCTCTCTCCTTTGCTGGCCACTCCCTTGGGGGAGCACTAGGCAGCTTGGTGCTGGCACTGTCTGCACTGCATGGGCTAAGACCCCCCTCGCAGCTCTCACTCCATTCCTTTGGCAGCCCTCCTGTGCTGTCCCATAGAGACGGTGGGGGGGGCCACCGCGTGCTACAGGTGCGGGGTTATATGTTCAAGCTTGGTGCGTTGTTACTGCCTCTTGATTGCCTGTGCTGTGTCAGATTGCTCGACGCCTGTCATAGTACGTGTGCAGTGCCAGAATGCTCGGCGCCCGTCATGGTCTTAATCAATGGCAGCAACATAGCTCTCTCTCTCTCTCTCTTGCTCTGGTGCTGCAGGTGCTGGGGCTGCCCGATGCAGCGGTGCACAGCTTTGTGTTGGAGCACGACCCGGTACCGCGCGCACTCATCACTGCAGACCCCGCGTTCCACGCACTGGTGCGGCTACTCCTCTGTAGTACTAGTACTCCTTATCGTACTGGCTGCTCATATAGTACTCGCATACCCACCTTGAGGGAGCACCTTGAGTGTACTATGTATATTTTGGATGTACAAAGTGGCCCTGTATATGTGTGTGCTATGCAGTGTGTCTGCTGCCTCAGCGGCAGGAGCCGGCACCTTTAACCGCCCATAACACCCTCAACCGCTCACAATGTGCCAACTGCCAAGCGATCCCTTGTACTGCCTCTATGTGTGCGCAGAAGCAGTACGGTCCCGTGCAGCAGCTGCTGCAGGTGCGCGGCTGGTTGCATGCAGCGACAGGGCTAGCGAGTGGCCTGCTGGGTGGTGCGGGCACTACGGACGGTACTGCCATGATCACGAAGGACCGGTTCATGTTTGAAAACGTCGGCAACGTGTACCTGCTGCGCGGTACGTGCAGCTAGTGTACTGCAGGTACCGTACCGCTTGTACTGCCAAATGCATACCGCCATACGCACACCAGACGCGCTGCCCTGTGCGACACACACCTTCCACTCTGCAGTGCACAGGGTTCAGACTTTTATAGTTTCAAACAGTTGCAGACATGCATTCATACAGGTGCCTGCAGCTTCAAATGCAATGCATGGTACATAGTAGTTGTACTGCCGCCCCGCTCATCAGCCGCTCTGGCTCTGGCTCTGCTCATCAGCCGCTCTGGCTGCTCTGCTCTCGCACTCGTGCGCGCAGCTGGCAGTGATGTCGTACCAGTGGGCACCGCAGCAGATGCGGAGGAGTTGCTGCGCATGGCCATCGCAGACGTGCTAGCGCAACCCGCACGCGCACTGCAGGTGGGCCCACGGTTGACAATAACATTTAACATATATTGATAATGAAGACGTATGCATGTTCAGCATACACACTACTTATTTGTGTGGCCTGCCGTATTTCATCTCGACTGCTGCTGCTGTAGTGACTGCTGTCATCATACGTGCATACCCCCACGTGTGCCGCCTGCAACATGTCACACATGCCTGCCCGCCAGCCTGCCGGTCTCCATCCTGTGCCTTGCATTCATCAATTATCAATCCACAGTTCCACACATTAGGCCGTGTGAAAGCGCATGCAGTGGCCAACACTGGTCTGCATCTGGTGTGCAGGCCTGGATGGACCACCACCACTCCTCTTACTCCCATGACTTGGAGGCAGCCGCTCTGGTGGAGCTGCGGCGGCAGCTGCGTGCAGCACGCAGCCGCGCAGCTGCACAGCAAGAGGCTGCCAACAGCTGAGCATCGGCTGGCTGCTCCATGGATGCGGGGGGCAGTACCAGGTTGAAGCATGTGCACGGCGGCGCTGGGCGGTGGCACACGTACGGTGCTGGCCCAACCCATAGCCGCGTTCGCTGTTCCAGTGTGCGTTGCGCCTCAGCCTGTGTAACCATAACCATAACCCATCTGGTTATGGGGCAACGCAGCGTTGAGAGATGGTGTTGGGAGAGGATCGTGGGGTTGTTTGAGAAGGAACTGAGAGCCATAAATGTCTGAAATGGAAATGAGAGCCATGAAACTCAATTCAGCAACCTGCGGGAGGTTGAAGGTTACGGGCTGTTGCCGTAGGTCCTCATGCACAGCATCGCATGCTCACATGCCCAGCACTTCACACAGCCATACCGACAGGCTCTGCTGGGCCAACGCAGACGCTCATCAGCATCTGTGTATGATCTGTATGATCTGTGTATGATCTGTGTATGATCTCATACATTCATGCATGTTGTGCAAGCCGGCCCGTCCCCACACATCAAGCCCAAATGCCTAAGGCCCTGCTGAGGCTGGCAGCTGCTTGTGCTTGCCACTGCACAACCTGTGCCTGCCGCAACGCATTCTTGGGGGTACAGGCTACTAACACACAAACAGGCGCACTGCAAGCCGCCCATGCAGCAAAGCCTACTGAAACTCTCGCTACCTGCTGAGCCTGTACATCAAGCCCGGGCAATTCATAGCAAAGGGGTGCCATTACTCGCATGCTTGATTTTGTTGCTCGTTTGGGAGCACAGGGGATGGCTACAAGGCTGGTGGTGTTGGGACTGATGCTGTAATTCTGTGCCACTTCAGCACGGCAGCAACCACCGCTGCCTTGATAGCGTGGCAGGATGCCCAGTCCTTGCGGGTTGCAGGCTCTGCAGCTTGGGGATTAGCTGTGCTGACTGCTACAGCATAAAACTGTACGGCCCAAGCCCTCTTGTGATGGGTTCAGCTGGTACACCATCACGTGTACATACTGCTGCGAGACATGGTCGTACATCTGACAGCATGCCTGGTAAGATGGTATGAAACAGGTGAGCATGCATGTAAGGCAAGCGTAGGCGCAAGCCCATTCAGAGTTGGTGGCTTTCGCTTCTTTTACACAGGTGCTGCGACCATGACAACAGGTGCTGCGACCATGACAAGGTGCACCACCAGGGTGAATGAAAAGAAGAATGAAGAAAACAAGTAAACAACCCAATGCGAAACTGGGGACGGGTGTGCATGGCACATGCTGAAGTGATGCGCCGGCTGCAGTAAGCAATGGAGCCTTCACTCCCCCCATTTGCACCAACACTACAAGCACAGCACGCCGCAGCACGCTGCATGCCCTCGCCTGCACCCCCCTCCCCCCCACCCCACCCCCCGCACCGAGCGCCCAGTCCCCTGCTGCACGCGCGCTCAGATCCGCGGCCGCTTGCGACCCTCATTCGCACGGACCAGATTGGGATCCTGTCCTGTGGCGGTCTTTCGTGCAGGCGTGCGGCCAAACGCGTTGGAATGGTCGTGGCCCTTCTCCTTCAAAATGTGCTCGATCTTTTGCAGCTGCGTGTTGAGCTTCTGTGCACCCTCACGCGCCACCTGCAGGAGCAGCGGCAGGCACCATGCGTCTGCGTTGCAAGCACACCCATTTGTGCGGCCGGCTATAGGGTGGGGCCCCGGATGTCGCACGTGGTGATGGCTTTGGCACTCATAATGTCATGAGCTGGTCATGTCGTGCAGCGTGCATCCTTGCAAGGTGCTGGGCGTATGTTGGTAGGAACACGCACGGTCGCGCATATGAAATGGACACAGTGATTTCTGTTGCTGAAGAGGGTTGCTGAAGGTTCCAGGACCCCCGGCCCCAACAGCAACACAGGCATGTGTACCTTGCACCAAACCAGCCTGCACCACCGTTATGGCAAGCAGCCAGGTACGCCAGAGAGAGATACACAAGCGCACAATCGGCGAGCAAGCAAGCAAGCAGGTGGGCGGGTGGGTGGTGCAGGCGCGACACAGTGCCGGGCACTTCAGTATCTACTCTGCACATCTACAAGAGCGAGTATACCGAGCCCCATCTACCCAGCACACAACAATCAGTACTCAGCACCCAGCGGCTCAGCACTCACATCCTTGTCTGTCTTGCTCGCGGGCGCCTCCGCCTTGGCTGCTGCTAGCCGCGCTGCCTTACCCGTCAACGTCTCATCTTCGTCATCATCCAGGACAGGCACATCAAACCCAGCCTGCAAGCACATGAGTCATTGATGTGAGTCAGGCCCAAGCAGCCACATGACAATGCCATGCACATGTGGCCGCGTGCAGGCACAGTGCATAGTCACGGTGTACAACACAGTGAGGATGCTGGGACGCCAGCACACAAGAGTGACCTGGGTACTGCAGAAAGAAGACATGGTGCAACTTTCCTTCATGCTGCTGCCAAATTACCAGACACCCAAGCAACCTCCTCCCACCTCCCACCTCCCACACCAGCCGCCCCGCATCAAAAGCAGCCCAACACACTCAAGTGCCCCAGACGTTCACAGGGGAGCAAGGTACTGCACAAATGCAGGGTCACCACGAACAAAGCAACCACACAGCGCGCTCACCGCCATGGGGTAGTACTCCCCATACGCATCATCCACGAAGTCGACCGCCCTCTCCTCAGCCTTCTTTGGCCGTACCCTCCACTTGGGCTCATCTGCTGCTGACTGTCTCTGCTGCTGCTGCTGCGCCGGCTGCTGCGCCGCGGCTGCCCCGCCCGCGTCCGGCCATACCGCGGCATACTGCCCACCGTACGGGTCCGCCCCGTACTGCCCGCCGTATGCGTCGGCGTACTGCCCGTACGTGTCTGGGTACGCGCCGTACGCCAGGGCTGCCTGTGCTGCGTCCATGCCAGGCGGGGGTGGAGCTGGCCCTGGTGCTGCCTCACCTTCCTCCAGATCCATATCATCCCCTGCCCCGCCCTGCTGCTGCCCAGGTTTGGGCTCCTTCTTCTTGATTGTGGGCTTGTAGTCAGTACCTGCGTCCCCAAAGATGTCATCATCCTCATCTGCCGCTGCAGCCGCCCTCGCCGCCCCTGCCCCCGCAGCCCCCGTGCCACCCACCGGCGCGCCCGCCCCCTGATGGCCGGCCCCAGCGCCCGACCCTGTGGCCGATGGCAACCCGCTCACGGCCGCTGCGAGCCCTCCCTTCAGCTCCCCCAGCACCTCGTCCCTGTCCTTCTTCTTGATCTTCTTGCCGCCTGCACCTGTCTTGATGTAGGACATGATCTTGGCGATGCGCTCCAGCACCGCGTTGTCCATGCGCGCAAACACCGCCTCAACCGGCTGCGGGTGCAGGCGCACACAGGAGGTGTGCCGTGTGCGGTGGTGCATATGGGTCGATGTGTGTGTGTGTGTGTGTGCGTGTGTGCGTGTGTGTGTGTGTGTGTGTGTGTGTGTGTGTGTGTGTGTTACATCGTACGCCCATCACGGCGCATGAATGCCTGCCGCGAGACAGGATTAACAAGTGTGCAAGGGGCGGGGCGGGGCGTGCACGGGTGGTGTGCACAGTGTGCGTGATGTGCAGCGTGGCAGTGTTCACCATGTGCGGCAGGCAGGCAGACGTTTCAGCAGAGCAGGCACCGAGCCGTCACAGCGGCAGGATGGCAGGCCAAGTGAGAGAGACTGGAGCCAGCAGTTGGCACATGCATGAATAGATGCATGCAACGATGGGATGACGCTGTACCCCAGCAACCCTTGCCCGCCCTCTCCTTCCCCAGCGGCAAGCATGACACGCTTGTGTGCAGCCTGCCAGCGTGGCTGCCGTACCTTCGGGCAATCGGCCTTCGAGCGACGGACAGTCGTAGGGATGTCCGGCACCTGCCCAAACTCATCCGCCTCAAACTCATACGTGAACGCCATGCGGCGCGGCAGGAAGGACTCGTACACGGCGGACCTGCGCATCAGGTGGTTGGTGCAGGTCTGGTGAGGTGGTGTGGGCAAGCCAAAGGCACATGCCCAGCGCAAGCGAGCTGCGTGCTGCCCTCCGTACCCTCATGGCGAGCGTGGCGCATGAGACATGGGGTGCAGGTGCAACACGGAGCATGCAGCGACAGCAAGCAGCTAGACAGGGGGACGTGTTCTCTTGATCACATGCGGCGCACGTCGCAACAAGGACGTGGGCCTTAGATGTACAAGACAGGGCCCCATCAGCAGATGCCACGTGCATGCAGCCTGCATGGACCTGTATCGCCCTGCACGGCCATGGCCCAGGTGCACTGCACACGCCACAGCCCTCCCTGATCCAGTGGCCCTACCCAGTGCCCTGAATGCAGTGCTACCCTGAGCCAACCCAGTGCCCAGCAAGACCATCGCCAGTGCACCTCCTCTGGGCTACGCTCCTGTGCCCGTGCTGCACTCCCCACTGCACGCACCGGGGTGGGTTGAACAGCGCATTGTACACGCCGCGTGCCACTGGGTGGTTGATGGGGAAGTCCTCCTTCTTGGCCTGAGACCTGCCCGTGGACAGCACCGTGTGTGCAGTCTTTGGTGTGGCTGTCTCGGCTGCCTCGCGCTCCTTCTCCTCCACCTCCTGCTCCTTGCGCTTCTCTGCCGCCTCACGCATCTGTAGTTGCCAGGAGCAAGAAGATGTGTGTACATAGGAGGCATGCGAGTGCGGCATTCGGCGCAGGCGGTTGCAAGGGATCAAGCAGCGCGCACAGCACACGAAGAGTGCCGTGTGCGAGATGGAGCAGCACGCACAGCACGGCAGCAGCACAGGAGCAGCAGAGGGCGCATGGCCTGGCATGCAGACAGCGCAGGGATGGTGACTGCTTGAGTGCGCGTGCTGCAAAAGGTCCGCATGGTGTCACATGTCACCATGCACGCGCCACACCCCCATGCAAGTCATCCCACCTTCTGCAGCAGTGCATAATCCAGACCCTTGACCAAATGTGTGTGGTCCAGGTCACCGCCCAGGTATTTGGAGTCCTCCACGGACAGCTTGGTTGGGTCCACATCACCATTCGACCCAATCACGCCCAGCAACTGGTTTGCTACAGCGTAATCAGGGTTCACGCCGCGACGCCGCTCCTCCGCACGATCCCTGTGCCATACAAAACCCGATCTTGAGTCACAGGTTGCAACAAACAAGCCATGCCTGAGCTGCACAACGTACCTGTACTTTGGCTCGTCATCCTCCTCGGCCTCTTTGTTGGTTGCTTTTGGCTTGGGGCGAAATGGCTTCTTGGCCTTGTCGCCCCCGCCCCCACCCCTGCTGGGAGTTTCAGCTGGTTTGGATCCCCCACCACGGTCCGGCCTGGGTGTGGCCAAGAGCTTGCGGAAGTCTGCATTAGTCAGGGGCGTTTGGTCCCCCATTTTGAATGGCTGCCACTACGCATCACATCAAGGTAGCGCCTTTCATACTTCACTACCACCTAGGCTCCTGGCGTGCTCTTGGCAACACTTATGCCCTACACTACAGCAGGGTTTCTGGCAGTACAGATCGCATAGCACGGGCACAGTTTCGGCCAACAGCGCCCCACAAAATGGCACCCATATTGTACGCTGCCGCCGACAAAGCAACGCGCAAGCGCACTGCTTCCAAATTCTCGCTGGTGAAACTTGCACAAGGGCTTGTGCTTCCTGCGGCCGCTGCCGTATTTGTACTCTACAAGTATGTCCTGAAGAAGGGCCCGAAAAAGCCCGCAGCGCCTGAAGCAGCCAAGCCAGCCAAGCCATCCGCACCAGCTAGGGCAAAGCCCAGGCGTGATGTTAAAGTCAAGCGAGACCCAGAGGCTGCAGCCATCGCACGCGCAATTGCACGGGCTGAGGCTGCTGCGGGCCTCTCATCAGACGACAAGATGGAGGCGAGTGAAAGGATCTGTCAGGTTATTTCGTGCTCTCTCCCAATTATATCGTGCATACAGGGGACTTACATTCCATCGCATCGCCATCGCAGGTGCTGAATGAGGATGATGTGGACGCCCTGCACGGAGCCGAGGCGGTCGGCGCAGCAGGTGCCAAGGTGCTGGACGGGCAGGCAGATGGCAACTTCATCAAGATGCTCCAGGGGTGGGTGCTGACTTGGCCGGCATGCCACAGTGCATGGCCGCGTACGGGGTGCATGCATTCACGAGCATGCTATGCACCAGGCACACACTCTCCTCCATTGTGCTGCACAACGTGTCTAGTATGGCATGCTGCTCGCCATGTCACCATGGAGCATGCGGCAATCCATACATCCGTGCGTGTGTTGACTCGCACCAATGCCGATGGATGTAATGCACAGGTTGGGTTACAAAGTGGTGATGAATGAGTCAACAGGGCAAGTCTTCCTGGTGCCGCCTGGCGGCGCAGAAGGTGAGCTGGCTTGTCTTGCTGAACCCGTGCTGCGTGCCTGCTGAGGGGCTGCCGCGCACACCCTGCCACCCTCAGCCACTGCGCACCCATACGCTCTGTACTGTCCACCCCTCTGCCTGGCGCATGTGGCGATGGCACACGTGCTCTCCGGCATGCACCGTGGGGGCAGACGAACCAGGCGCACGTACATCGTCAGATGCAGCGTCACGCAGCCCCAGCCAGCCCCAGCCGCCAAACGCAGGCAGCCAGCCAGCCAGTCAGCAAAGCAGCAGTGAAGATGGCAAGGAGTTGCTGGCACTTGGGGAACCAGGGGAGGGGGATGACTGGGAGCAAGGGGGGTACCTGGATGAGGGGGGCGATGGGGAGGAGGACGAGGAGGACGAGGGGCAGTGGGGGCGATACCTGCGGGAAGACGAGTTAGTTGGGGACGATTTCTTTGACGCGATGCTGGAGGATTTAGACCCCGAGTTTGGAGACATGCTCATGCCAGATCTAGACTTCGCACCAGGTGCCCCCAGCATAGATGATGGCTACTACCTGGGTGAGCAGTGGGCAGACAGCCACGGGGCTTGACAGCTGGCAGGCGGGCTGCAGCTGGGTCAGCTGCTGGCGCGGCATGCGCATCGCGGCATGCATCAGCATGTCGGTCTGCCCACATGTCTTGACCTGATCCAGCTGCCCCTGACTCGGATTGCATGTGCCTGTTGGCTGCTGTGCTCTTCTACGCAGGCGAGGCAGACATTCCAGAGGGTGACGAGGAGGGGTATGATGAGGACGAGGACGGGGAGGAGGAGGGGGAGGAGGAGGAGGATGCGTGAATAAGGACAGCTGCCTAACGGAAATGAGTGAATGCCGCACACACGAGTGGCATCGGCGCTCGTCTGGGGCTGGTGCTCTTGACACAAACCATCGATTTCATTTCGGACGGGACTGTATATGATTCTTTTCAACACGCATGTTCATCATTACGACCTGTTTTGGACAAGCCGGTTTCATGTTTTAGTTAGGCTTGTGCGGTACACCAAGGCAGAAGCCAGGCCGCTGATGGCTGATACTGTGTCAACAGTTGATCCCTATGCTGTGCTGTGGGTTTGCACGATGTTGGTGCACCCACCAACAGCATTGTGAACTTACATGTTACAACATACCGGTACCGCATCCAGCCGGTCTCTTCATGCCTGCTGGTCGCATGCCTGCATGCACTGGCACTCAGAACTCGTCCTCCCGGATGATCGGCAGCGTCACAGAGAGCACATTTTTGGCGCCGTCCCACTTGGCTTTCCCCTTGTCCTCATCCACCTTGTGAGGCAGGTAGATCGACAGCTTGCTGCACATATTGCAGTAGTGCAAGCACAGGGCAACAAGGCAGCATGTTAAGGGAGCGAAATCTGCGACAAACCTGCCTCGTCAGTCATCACGTGCAGGCAGCTGAACCCTGTATCTTATCCTAGCACAGGCACTTGGTACCGCGCTGCAGCTTGGGAACTGAGACCAGTGGCGGCAGCTCAACAGATGCGCACTCACTACTTGGTGGAATTCAGCTTGAGGTAAGTTCGCTTCACATCCAAATCCAGCTCTGCAGTTTTGCAAAGACCAGAATCACATCTACAGCTAAGCCACAGCAGCAGGGTTGCAGGTGCCCGCAGATCGCCAGGCTGGATGCACAGCTCAGACACAAAGAAACCCATGTGCATGGTCTGCACCCGCCCCTTGGACCCGCCCGCTCACCGTTTATTGATGACACTTCTGGTAGCGTGATTTTGATCACCATCTCTTCACAGCTGGTGCTGGACTCATCTTTCCCGCTCATGCCAAGGTACACGTCTGTGCTCTGTACTGACTGCTTGTACATGAACTCGTACCTGCAGCAGTACGGGCCAATATATCACAAAACAGCGCTCGTTTGGCTGGTTGTGCCAGGAGGCGAGCTCTTGAGGTGTGAGCCTGAGGCTCGCCGCAGACGTGCACTGGGGATTGTTCAGCAGCTGCAGCTGCATTGGCAACCAAAACAGCAGCCCAATGCAGAACAACAGCGGCGGCCAGCTCAGTGCAGGGGGGCAAATCTCCCATGCCATACACGCTTGCACAGTGTGCACGGGCGTACAGCTTGTACAGCATGTGCTGGACGTACTCTGGGATGGTCCGCCCATCCTGAATGTCATCCTCCACGACGTCCACCACTTCACTCTCGTCCCAGATCTCCTTAGGATCTTTGCGAGCTGCACATGGGATCATGCATGCACCCAGGCATGTCACTGGCTGCCCACGGCATCATGCATGCGCATGTCAGCGGCTGCCTGTTGCTGTGGTGCTACAGCTACCTGTGCCGCAGGGATTCATCGCATGCCGATGGGTGTACCTTTTGGTGCGGGCACCGTGACGTTCAGCAACTCTCTAGGCCCAATGCCGCCTGGCGTGGGCTTTGACACCGTGCTCGGGTCCACCTTTTCCTGCAGTGTGCATGCAGCATGCAGCAGTGATGAAATGCATGTGCATGGCTGTCGCGGTCTGTGCATGCCCGCCGGTGCATGTACCCACTCACATCCTCCACTGCAAGCATTTCTGACAGGATCTTGAACTCATTTGCAAAGTCATGTAGGCGTTGCATGGTGGTGAGCTTCTGTGCGTATGTGATCAGTCAGTAGGGCTCCTGGTTAGGTTTGGTGAACAAATTGTTTCAGGACGAAGTAACAGCTTAATCTATCGTTCATACACGTTCCCCTTGCGCTCCTGGCCTTCTCCTGGGACGCGGGGCGCGTCACACTTGGGGTGAAGTTCAGGGGGCCTGCAAGCCAGCAAGCAGCGTGCCACCTGTTGCGTCGTAAACTGAGGGTGCCCGCAGATAGAGTTCGCAAGTCAACAGCTCCTGGGGCAAACCCTTAATTCCACATTGTTGCCATGTGCTAACAACTGGCCATATCGATAGCAGGAATGTCTCGTATGCAAGATGAGGACCTCTATGGGGGATACGACGAGGGATCCAATCCTTTGTCGGTAAGTGCTGCACCATTCCACTTGCCTTTGGGCCCCAAGAGGCAAACATGATTATCGGAGTCCTCAGGGCACCAATTGTGGCTCCACGGAACAGCGGTTGACGATGCATCTAAGCGGGCGTTGGGTTGTCCCCTGCAGGGCACGAGTGGCGCCTTTCAAGCAGTTGGGGCGGAAGGAGGCGTGCCACCTGGCACTGGTGAGGGGGTGGGCCAAGGGTTGACCTTGACCCCATGGGCTTGACACCATGCAAGGAGTGCGGCATGCATGCATAACAGGTGTGCAGGGCGCTTGAGCTGCATGCATGACAATGGCATGCTGCCACACATGCTCCTGAATGCAGCTATGTACCCACCAGGCACCGCCCAGAAGTCCTACATGGCACCAGGGACAGCACAACGGATGGGGACGGCGATGGCAGCAGACAACAATGTGAGGCAATACCTGCTGCTGCTGGGCATGCTGCGACCGTGTGTGCTGCATGTGACGGCATCATCACTTGAGCTGCTGAATGGTGCCACCCACCGACGCTGCGCTGCATGCGTGCTGGCTGGCTGCATGTCGTGCACTGCGACAGGGGCGACCGATGACATCCAACCGTGGCGCTGGCTTCTCATCTGTCCCCAACAAAAAGTTTGACCCACTCAGCCAGGTGGGGCAGGGACCCAGGGACATGAGGAACCCTGGTGCATGGCCATGGGTACGCAGCTCCCTGCTGAGAACAGCAGAGGGGCGTGCTGTGCTGCTGCTTCTAGGGGCCATTAGTGGAGTGTGCTGTGGGCATACTGGGGCACCGGCAGCACACTCAAGCTGTGGCTGGGCCGCCCATGCTATGCTGCTGTGCTGTATCATATCACAATAGTATCAATCATGTCATCGTGCCATGTGATGTGGTTCCAGTCATACCACCATGCAAACAGCATGTCACGAGTGGTACGGTATGCTGCCCTGCGCGTGCGGCTTCTTCAGGTTCGGGGTGGCGTGGGCGGCGCCGGTGCGCAGCTGCTCAAAAAGGGCGACGCGAGCTCGGAGGAGCAGGCTCGCGAGCTCGAAAAGAAAGTACACGAGCTGCTGGAAGCTGGGGCGGCGGCTGTGTCCAAGGGTGACGTGGCTGCGGGCCTGGAAAAGGGGACCGAGGCGAAGAAGCGGGAGCGGGCGCTGTGCAAGTTCAGAGAGCAGGCGGGGCTGGACGTGAATCCGGACCTTACGTATGCTGTTGATTTCAACCTCGCGCACATGTACCACATGAACAAGAACTACAAGGAGGCGCTGGACCAGTTCACAGGTGGGGCGAGGGACCTAGGCGGGGATTGGTGGGGGGGGAGGGGGGGGGAT
>BDCZ01000082.1:0-63769 GCA_001662365.1 Chlamydomonas applanata
CACCCATCCCCGCCTCTTCTCCCCCTCCCCCTCCTCCAGCCTCCCCTGCTCCATCACCGGCCCCGAGATTCCCCCCTCCCCGTTCCTCACCACCCTTTCCATCACCCGCACAGCCCTCCCCAGCACCACCACCCGGCCCCCCTTTGGATTCCTTCCCAGCCTCCCTCGTGCGTCGGCTTGGATACACCTTCAATGCAAATTACACAGCTGTCCTTCCGTTAGCTGCCAACTTCCAGGTATGCGACGGCAATCTTTTCTATTCTTATGAAGATTATGAGGATAGTGAAGATAGTGAAGATGCATGCATGGTACTGCTAAGCAGCATCCGCACGCCCAACGTGTGCTGTACGACCAGCCAGCTGGTTGTGGCTGGCTGCAGGGAAGTCACGGTGGAATGCTAGTGCGGCTGTCCACACGTTCACAGCCGCGCTAGCATCCATTCTCACCTTGTCATCCTCCCTGAATTGGTTGGGCTCTGTACTGCGGCGTGTACCTGCAGGCGGATGTGTGTGCAGGTGTGCGGGCGTCCAGCCTGCGAGGTTTTGTGCAGGACTGCTACCCCTCCAACTTCCGGGCAGGTTCCATCCTGCTGGATGTCACGCTGGTGGCACCCAACACCACGTCAGCAACCTCCCTGGACGCACTCATGCCAGCCGCAATCTCAAACCTGACAACCATGCTGCCATCCACGTTTGCAGCCCTCTACGGGGTCAATATATCCTCGTCATACATCACACAGCTGATGTCCCCGCCCCCTCCGCCCGTGGTTTCACCCTCCCCACCGCCGGCCGCGTCTCCGCCCCCACCCCCCGCTTCAATCTCGGTCGTGCGGCCTCCCTCACCCCCACCACCTCCACCGGCCGTGCTTGTCCAGTCCCTGGACTACTCCCCACCGCCCCCAGTGGTTGAGATCATCACCACGCCAGACACCACACCACCGCGCGTCAACCTGCGCGGCGACGCCACCACCAACCTTACCGTCTTCTCGACGTTCACGGTAAGACCCAGACAGATATATGATGTACAATATATGTACAGAGAGAGCGAAGGAGAGTACGAGGGATGGGACCCATCAGGGAACCAGGGTCTCCAGCACGACCTGAGCTAGGCCTGCATGCTGTTGGGCTGTACAGCAGAATGCATCCTCAATCTTTCGATCGATGGTGCTCTTGAGTATCTGACCGGACCCTCTTTGTAGCGTCCATCGTGCCCTTGCGCTTGCATTAAAACATATAGCTCATACACACAGCACCTGCCATCACGCAGACACTGTATCGACTGTACAGCCGGTAGTAGTATGTCAATTCATGTCAAGTACATATATCATTGTCACTGTTAAGTGTTACTACTACTGATATACGATACTGGGCTGTGCTGTATTGTGCGGCCACAGGACCCGGGCGCCTGGGCCGAGGACGATCGCGACGGCATCTTGTCTGTCAGGATTGCTGGTGTTCCAGCTGCAGCAAACTGGACTGCCAGCCCCACCGTCGTCACCATCACCTACACAGCCACAGACAGGGCAGGCAACACGGGCCGCGCTGTGCGTACCGTCCGTGTGACGGACCCCTGCGCACCTGCTGAGAAGACGTGTGCTGACTCGCTCACGTGTTCGGTGAATGGGAACTGTGGCGGGGCGGCCGCCCAGCTGGCAGCTGCCCTAGGCGGCAGCGGCCTCCTTGGCGCCTCTGCAAGCGCCAGTAATCCTGCTAGCCAGGCCAGCCTCTTCGGCCCTGGTCCCCCTCCATCAGCTGCCACTCTGGCAGCTGCCAGGGCCCTGCTCATTCCTGACACCACACCCCCGGTGATCCAAATCCTGGGAGAAGGTGTGCTGTTCAGGACCGTGTCAGATGCCACTTCTGGAATGATCACGGACGTGCTGGTGGGCACCACATACAAGGATGCAGGGGCTCTTGCCTTTGATGTCCAGACAGGCAGCCCAGGGGTGCGTATCAACGTCACAGATGCAATTCGAGTGGGTGGAGACACCGTGAGTACTGCACGCCCCACGCTGCGCCCCTTCGTCATCACCTATGACGTGCAGGACACGTGAGTGCCACGTGTACTGCATGTTGTACTGCCGGTGGTTTCTTAAGCTGTACCTATACCGCCTGTGCTGCTGCTGCTACTGGCGCCGATGTCATATGCCAGGTCTCACTGTCAGGTCACAGACAGCTGGGGCACCTTGGGATGTGATCAGCAACTTATGGACCAGTTAATTATCACCCTACCACCAGCACATGTCCTTCTCTTCCCTGCCCTCGTGTGTTCAATTCCACCTTGGCTTGCCTCATTATATGAGTTCTGCTGGCTGCTGCCTCTGTATGCGTGCACACTGCGCAGTGCCAACCCGCCAAACCAGGCCAAGCAAGTGAGGCGGCGTGTCAATGTAAGTCCGTGCGCTGCCCGCGCCACTTATTCCACACGGCATGCATGCACACGGTAGCACACGTCCTCGCCGGAAGCACGACATTGCCAGCAGGCAACTGGGTTGCTTGCTGCTGTGCGTGGATTCACCCACCCGTGCATGCATGCCCACACATACTTGAATGGCATCATGCGCAAAATGCAGACACACATTGTACAAATCGCCCCCCACCACCACCCCACCACCACCACCCCACCACACACACCACCCCCACCACCACACACACCCCCCAAAACCACACACATCCACACAGGTTGTTTGCGCGGCGGGTGAGAAGCCTTGCTCAGACCCAGAGGACGACACCCGGCTCGTGTGTTCCCTGGGTGGCCTCTGTGGCTTACCATCCACCGAGCTGCTAGGAGTGAGCTCCGGCTCCGGCTCTGAGTCATCCAGCGGCAGCAGTACGGTGACCGTCCGCCAGCTGGTGGCGCCTGCTGATGGAGACAACGCAGCAGCTATGGCCCCGCCCTCAATGGCCTTGCTGGGTCCAGAGCTCGTGCATATCTCCCAGGGCAGCGTGTACTCTCCCTGCCGGGGCAAGCAGACCGAAGGGTGCGACCAAGGGGCGGCTGCCACGGCCAAGACGTTCAATGACCTGAGGGGATCCATCACTGCGTGTGAGGAACATGCGGCCACCGCTGGGGTAGCTGTCATCAAGCCTTTTGCCGGTGCGTAGCAGCCCCAAACCCACCGCAATGGACCGGCTTGCTGCCTTGCAGCTGATGCTTTACAGGCAGTAGGGGCTTGGACACAGGGGCTTAGACGCAGCTGGGGCGGATCCAGCGGAGCTCTTGACACTTTTACAGGGGTACTCGCTGTATGGTGCCCCTTCATAATACTCAGGTTTGATGTGATGTGGAGCGACCAGCTCTGCTGAACAGCACAGTGTACTGCATTGTAATGTATGACGCCACATGCATGTGTGTATTGTACTGTACCCCATCATGCTCTGTGATGTACTGCATGCTCAACCACAACTGCGCTGTGTGTTGTATTGCTGTACCGCACAGAGGTTGGGCTGTTGTACTGCGGCATCGACACGACAGTACCGGGCACTTATGTGATCACCTTCACTGCCCGCGTCACACGTGGCACCGTGACCAGCCCCTCATCATCGGTCTCACGTGTGATCGTAGTGGAGGAGTTGTGTGACCCTGGCGAGGTGAGGTGTGACTGGTGTGGTTTGTACTGCTTTACTGCTTGGTATGGAGGCATCTTGGAAGCCCCTACAGTACTCTACTGTAGCTGTAGGGGTCAACACTTAGAGTTTGAACCTTGAACCAAGTTGCAGCTGCATGTTTGTGTTCACTGGCCTGCTGCGCACTGCCGCCGCACAGTACAACTGTGAGGACGGGGCCTGCAGCAAAGATGGCGGCGTGTGTGCCGCGGACGTGGCCGCCCAGCCGGCTTCGGCAGCTGCTGGCGCAGGCAGCGCAGCTGCAGCGCGGGCCCGCACGGCCAAGGCCAACACCCCTCCTGCGCTGGTTGTGGACACGAGCACGTTTGGCACACGCGTGGAGGTGCCGTGGGGTTGGTCCTACCTGATGTGTCAGGAGGGGCAGACACCCACGACCCAGAAGCCGTGTGAGACAGGCGTCCTTGTTTTGGATGAAGAAGACGGGGCATCGATTGCCAACAAGGTGCGGCAGCTTGGATTGGTGCTGCTTCACGTCAGCATGCCTTGTGTGTGAATGCATGATTCAAGAGCTGCATGCTGGCTCTTCTGCATCAGTCATTACCTTAACCTCTCTGCTTACCCGTGATCCTGAGGCTACTATTCTAAGAACACACCAGGGCCATGCTGCTGTTCATGCCCATGTGCCATACAAAAGCTGAACCCTGCCTCGGAAGGCTCAAACTAACGGTCACGTGAGAGGTTCTTCACTCCTGCACACCTGTACACTTCATGCTTACCCAATGAACACAGGTGCTGCTGTGCCCACCTGATGACTGCATCAAGAATGGCTGCCCTGGGCACCGGCTGGA
Source organism: Chlamydomonas applanata (assembly GCA_001662365.1). Classification (NCBI taxonomy): domain Eukaryota; kingdom Viridiplantae; phylum Chlorophyta; class Chlorophyceae; order Chlamydomonadales; family Chlamydomonadaceae; genus Chlamydomonas; species Chlamydomonas applanata. The sequence goes on from BDCZ01000082.1 coordinate 4,415, forward strand.
TCAGAAGGATCTCCCAGCCTGTGGCATCGACACCGCCACAGCAGACATCGACACCACCTTCCGGCTCATCTTCTTTGTGCAGGACTCAGGTGGGTGACTGTGCAGCGCTTGCCCCCAGCAGCTTGTTCCTGCTCTTCATTTGAGCCTGGCGATGGTGATGATGATGATGATCCTGCATGGCGACATGGGTGTTGAGCTGCTGACATGGTGGCTCAAGGAGAATGAAGAGCATGTGTTGCGCCTTGGAGCCATGCAATGGCTGTGTGCTTGGACTGGGCCACTTGGCCACTTGCCACTCAGCGTGGCCACATCTATCCAGCTGCTGCACGCACTGCACAGTATGCCGTGCACCTCGTCTGATGCCTGCATGCTGTGCACGCCCTGCAACATCATGCAGGCGGCCTGAACGCGACAGCGGAGCGCATCATCGTCATTGTCTCGCCCTGCCGAGACGGGGAGACGTTCTGCGATGGGGCATGCAGCCCTGTTGGCTGTGGTGCTGCCGCCCTGCTCACAACTGTGAAGGTCAACCCCCTGCACGTCTACCTGCTACCCACCTACGACACGAACCTGACCAGCGCAGCCAACGCCAACGCCACCCTGCACCTGGAGTATGGTACACTGGCCCCCTTGTCCCTGGCTCCTTGTGCCAGCAATGCCAGCCTCCTGGCATCAGGCCCTGCAGCCCCCACGTGTGCAGCTACTGCTGTGTCCGGCCGTGATGGGGACGTCAGCTTGGACTTGGTCCCCCCAGTGGACGTCACACCAGGGGTGGACGTAAGCTGTACTGCAGAGGCATTGACCACCGGCTCCTGTCTGCCAGGTGTCCATGTCATGTCATACCAGGTCATCCTGGAAGACGGCAGTACAGCTTCCGCCCTGCTGACTGTCTACGTGGAGCGCTCTAGCGTGGCGTCCATCAGCTACAGCTTTGTACCGCCTGTGCAGTCAGACTGGAGCTCGAATACCACACAGGGGAGCCAGGAGGCTGCCAACCTCTTTGCTGCCCTCCTGTTGACCAATGAGACAGTGGTCAAGGATGTGGTTGTGGCGAAGCACCTGAGGGCATGGGGCATCTGGCCCGAGTATGCACCGTGGGTCAGCCCCAGCCCTGGGTTGACAAGGGCCAAGAATGTGACTGTGCTGAGCGCTTCAGCTGTGGCAGACACGCGCAACACGTCCCAGTGGATCGTGTCCCTCAGCCTGAATGTCACACTTGGCTCCATCACACCTCTAGAGCTGCCAGCAGCCCTGCTCGCCATCCTGCAGCCCCCCAATGCGTCAGATGTCAACGCGCAGAGGCGGCGTCAGCTGCTCTCTCCTCCCGATTGGTATGCAGGCCAGCAGCTGCGTCCCTCGGGCAATGCAGCTGGGGCGCGAGGCCCTGCAACGGCTGCAGCTGGAACTGATGAGGTCGAGGCCCTGGACTTGGAGCAGGGAGTGAGCCTCAGGGCGCTAATGGGTGTTGTGCAAAGGGCAGGGCCCGGTGGTAGCTGGCAGCCCAGACAGCCTGCTCACGTGGACATTGATGCTGCAACACGCCACCTCCACGGAGTGGCTGTTGGTGTGGCGGACGCCCTGCGTGCAGTGCACGCGGGGCTGGCCCACTTGCGCATGCTCGTGCTGCCATCACTGCAGCTGGGTCCTGGAGGGCAGGCTGGCATGATGCAGCGTGCCAGCTGGACACAGCAGCGACGCACGCTCATGAGCCTTCCTGCGGCGTATTCATGGCTCAATGAGGCGGACCAGTGTGCTTGGGAACACACCTGTGACCCTACAGAGCAAGACGGTGTTGGCCCCAGCCAGAATGAGTTTCTGCGGCGGGGAGATGGTGCTGCTGGGGGCGTGGGCACCGCTGTCGTCATGCCACCCAGCATGTTGAAGCGCACCCTGGGCGCCAGCCGGCTGCTGCTGCAGACCAACCAGGCGTGCACAGACGTCCTGGCGCCCGTGGTGGCCAACACCAGCAACTCAGACCCGAACGCGATTCTGGAGGTGCTGACCACAGACACACGATGCACAGCCGTGGCTGCGTCCAGCGAGGCCATCTTGGTAGGCATTCTCACAGGGCTCTCAACCAATCTGGCAAGCGCGACCACATCGATCACCAACGCGGAGACAGCCATGCTGGCTGCCGCAGGCAACTCCAATGCACGCTTTGATGCCCAGGACTCACGGGTGCGTAGCTGCATAACGTGGACTTTGTGCTGCTGCCTCTTGCTTGTCCCTAAAGGCTGGCCAGCCCTGCCCTTGTGGTGTTGGTCACGGCTGCACTCTGCTGCTGCTGCACCCGCCGCATGCAGCCCCTGTCCCCAGCTCTAGCCAGGGCATGATGCCAGGGCATGATGTCATCCCCCACCACTTGTCTAATCTTAGCTCTTGCGCTCACCTGCCGCTGGCTCGTATCCACTTACACGTGCTCCAGATCCCTCTCCAGATCCAGATCCCTTCTCTTTTCCTTGCTCACTCTGGCGCCTTGCAGATCTCTGACGCCGTGGCTCAGCTGCGGCAGGCGGCTGACTGGGCGTTTGGCAATGAAACTGCCAAGGCCCAGGTCATGTCTGACCTGCTGGATCTGACTCTGGCGGCCCAGGCAGCTGAGGCAGACGCGATCGCTACAGCCGCCAGCCTCCTGGGTCAAAGCTTGGACTTCACGCTCATGTTGACCGATGACACGCGTTTGACCACCAGCATCATCGTGGATGCCTTGGACCTGGCTGCTGTCGATCCGGATGAGCAGACCAGATACGAGGCATGTCTCTTTAACAGGTCTCTGCTGGCTGGCCAGTCCTGGTCCTTCAACATCGCTAGCTTCACAGCCCCTGCTTCGTCTGATCCCAATCCATCAGCTTCTGCAGCATCGAGGCGCAAGCTGTCAGCTGTGTTCAGTGGGGGCAGTGGCAGCTCACAGGTCACCAGCTCTGCCTGGTCAGGCTACCTTGTTTTGGATGATGTCCTGAACCTGGAATACGATCTCAGCCTCACAAAGGACACAGACCCGCCCAGGTTTGTGGGTGGTGCAGGTGGCAACAAGGTGCTTGGTGGCCTGCTGCTGCACAGCATCTTCAAATCCACCAGTGAGCTGAGCACAGGGGCAGGCAATGAGGCTGTCAGCTCGCAGTGCACTTCCAGTGCCTTTGGAAAGCTCATTGCTGCATGCTCCGGATCCATAACCACAACCACATCTGGAGATCTGGGGGGCGTTGGCTCTGATCCAGTGTTCAATCTCAGATCCCAGATCTACAATGCCAACCTGAATGCATCAGACTGGTACAACACAACGGAGGGCTCAGGCGAGTTTGCCCCCATCGGCACGCCCTATGGCTTCTTCCATTACCCTCTTCCAGGCTACCAGAATGGCTACCCAGTGGTAGTAGACACTGGGCTGAGTGAGAGGAGGACGGGGGAGCTGCTGGCATACCTCCTGGATGGCGGTTTCCTGAATAAGGCACTGTCAAAGGAGATGACCGCGCAGCTGGTGTCATATAACAGCGAGGCGGCTGTCTTTGGATACTGGAAGATGGTGTTCACCTGGTCGGCGTCTGGATTCATCACTGGCAGGGGCTTCACCAAGGTGGGTGCTTGTCCACAGCTGCATGAGATCACGGCCGCATGAGATCGCAGCTGCATGAGGCCAGATTGAGATGACATCGCTTTCAGGTATTGTGCAAGGGGGCTCCAACCTGCTTGCGCATGTGATGCATCAGGCATCCGAAGCTGGTGTGTGGATGCGTGCCTGCGTGATGCGATGAGCTTGTGTGATGAACACGTGCGATGGACATGTGTGATCTGATGGCTGCTGAGATCGCCAGGGAAATGACACATGAACTTGCCACTTTGGAACTTGGTCAAATGTGTGCAGGCATTACCCGCAGTTGAGTACTCCACATCTCCAGTCTCCTGGCAGGCGGCACGCATGGCTCCTGACATCGCCCTGCTGGTGCTGATGGCAGTGTACCTTGTCATCGCCCTGTCAGACGTGTACTTCTCACTCAGGGCACAGGGGCGGTACGGCACGCAGGTGCGGCATGTGCTGCAGTACAGCGGTCACACGGGGTTGTGCAAGCCACGGGGACATGGCTACGGCTTGCATTGCATGCCATTCCCATGCACTGCATGCTGGGGCCTGAGCAGGGAGCCAGCGCCAGCACCAGTTGGTCCACTTCCAGTCCTCAACAGCTCAGTCACCAACACCAACACCACCAACACCACGCCATGCCTGCTGCGTGGCTGCCGCAGGTCGAGGCCGGGGGCACAGGTGCCGCGGAGAAGGGCCACAACCGCAAGCAGCGGCGCCTGCTCAAGGGGTCACGCAAAAGCCAGTGGTCCTACACATCACGGCTCACACCCTTCTGGGTGCTGTATGAGTCAGCCCTGTGCGGCATCATGGTAGCAGCTGTGGCCGTCTACTTTTCGTACTCCACAAAACTCGTGCGCGCCAACCGGTTCTCGACCCGGTTCGGGGTCTATGACGCCGCCGCCTTCTCCCCTGCCAGGTACCTGCTGCCCGCACGAGACCCTGCACAGCGCCTGGCGGACCCCAACGGGCCGGCCCCTGATGTCATGCCCCTTCCGGGCCAGCCTGGCAGATACATGCTGGCCCAGGACCTGACTGGCATGGAGGCTGCCGCTGACATGTTCCTGCGGGCCGAGTCCATGGCTCACTTGTTCGTGACATACAACCTGCTACAGGGCTTTGTGAGTGTGGATGAGGAACACACAGCATGAAATGCCCCTGCACGCTCGCTGCTGCTGCAGTGTGTGCTTGTTGTGTGTTCCTGGCCCTGTTATCTCAGTTTGGTGGTCTTGGCGCGGCTGGGCTGCTGCAGGCACTCTCATTGTTGGCATCGCTGACATGGTGCATGTTGTACCGCTTGTACAGCTTTGGGGGCTCACACGCAGCTGGCGGTACTGTCCCAGCTCTCTTTTTGTCATGCCCTTTTTTTGACGCTTCTTGTACCATAACGGCATTGCCTCCCAGGTGCTCGTCATGCTCATCATCCATGGTATCAAGTACATCACCTTTCAGCCCCGCCTGGCGCTCATCGCCAAAACACTGGGGGCCATGATACCTGACATGGCCTACTTCCTGGTCGTTTACATCTATGTGGTGGCCATGGTGGCGGTTGGCCTGGTCTTCATGTGGGGGGATCAGCAGGCTGCCCTGTCAGACATGGGGGACGCCCTGATCAACCTCCTGCAGTACACCATCATCGGTGACTCAGCGGTCATGGACGCCATTGTGGTGAGCAATACATTAACTGTACTGCTTTGGGGGTTCACGTTCTGGGGTTTGGTATTAAGTGGCGGTCGCAGAACCTAGATTGAGCTCCAGGTTCAGTGTTTAATAAGTAGTAAGAAGTAGTACTGGTGTGTGGCAACCTGCGGATTGTGTGCATGGCCAGTCTTCGGGCTTTGCTGGTCCTGTGCTGCCTCGATACCGCACCTGCTGCTGCTTCGGCTCCCACACCTTTCCTGTGCTCTCTTCCCAGCCTGCTGAAGGATCATTGACTCTATGAGTACCAGCAACACGCTGTGAACCAAAGTGTCTGGCCCATCATTCCTTCCTCAGGCTACAGCTTCCAACAGTTCTGAGTTCATGAACTCTGCTGCTCCTTCCGCCCACATACAGGCCGAGACTGATGGATCCACTGGTGGAGTGAACGTGGCTGAGGCATTCCTGGCTCAGGCACTACGCTTCCTGCTGCCCACTGGGCTGCAATGGATCCTTCTGTCGTTCATCTTGGCGATCCTGTTGGACCCGTACTGCCTGCTGCGGCTCAAGGCCCGCAACTCTGCTGGGGTCGGCCAGGTGCGGGGCTGGCTGATGCGCTGCACGGCTGGCTGATGTTCACGCATGCATGCTGGGCGCTGGGCCTGCTGTGTGTTGCGTGCTGCGCCGGTGGTGCTGCACCGCACCTGGGCCCCTGCATGACTGTTTGCACGACCCTTGCTGTTACCTGGCAGGTTCAGTTGTTATCTGCTATCTGCCATGTGCTTGTGTTTATATACGGCTGCTGGGTGCCTGGCTTATGATCACTGCAGGACCTGCGGTTGATGTGGAAGTGGCTGCGGCAGCGGCTGGGCAGCGACCGGGCGCCCAGCAACAGGGACATGGACAAGCTGCTCGACATGCTGATGGAGGAGGACACGGTGGGTTGAGTCGGTTGGTTGGTTGGCTGGTTGGTTGGTTGATACTGTACTTAGTCAGTTGGTTCTTGAGTTGGCGGTGGGTTGGTTGGGTTTGAGGCGCTGCCTGGTTGGCGGCGCACCTTGCTGCATGCATAGATCTGCTGCTTGGGTGCCTTTGCTCTCTTGATCTTTGTCCAACACAAGCCCACACCACAACATACCCTACTTGGACCTCCAACCCAGAACAGGACTGATCCCCGAAGCTTCAACACCTGCTGCAAACCCCAACCTCTGCTGCTGGCCCGCTCCCATGCCAATGGTACAGGAGGGTCTCCTTGAGCGCCTCAAGAGTGTGGCGGCCCAGACTCGCTCCGCCGTCTGGAAGCACCTGAAGCAAGGACCAGCAGCTGGCGCTGGGCCCCTCTCAGTGGGCCCACGCTCCCAAAGTGTGACCACAGGCGGCCTGGGCCCAGTCCGCCATAAGGAGAAGCTCAAGCGGCTGAGCCTGGCCTTGTACTATGAAGACGAGGATGAAGACATGGAGCTGGATGCAGATGCCCTGACACATGCTCTGCGCCAAGCGTCCAGGGCAACCCTCACAGGTCCCCACGCTGCAGGGTCCACGCGGCCAGGGTCTGGAGGAGATGGGGGGCAAAGCTCTGGGTCTTGGCATTCCTCACGGCGGCCAACGAGTGGCAAGGTCAAGCCATTGGAGGCGGGGCTCCCGCGTGGTGGGAGTCAAATGGAGGCTGCTGAACTGGTGGATGCAGTTCGGGAGGCACTTTTGTCGCGCATGGGTGCTGTGTCAGGCGGGGGCGGCACAAGGGCAGGTGCTGGCACCGGCCCTGCCACTGGCTCGTTCACTAGCCGCTCCCAGGCAAACAAGATTGCGCCAGGGCCTGCCGCCTCGCACGGTTCGGACGCGACGAGCTTGCAGGGCCGTGCGTCTCAGGCAGCCCGAATGCGGCGCGCGTCGATCCAGCTGTCCGGCCCCGCGCTCAGCGGCCGCATGCGCCGCTTCTCCACGGGTATGCCCCAGGACGGCTTGCAGCGCGGCAAGTCCGCAAGTTATGATGGGGAGGGCGGCGGCTCAATGCATGGCCGGGCCGGCAAGTCAGGCCGGCTCCCGACCCCAGTACGTGGGCCACCACCCATTGGGGAAGGGAGTTCTGCATCTCCTGCTGGGCTTCGCAGCACTCGGCTTGAGGTGCTCACAACCCGGTGGCCCAGCTCTCCCCCGAGTGATTTGGTGAGGTCGCCTGGCAAGCACCTGGCTCCTTTGCCGGGCGGCCCCCTGCAGCACCAGTCACCGGCAGCTGGCCGGAAGCTGCCGCCCCTGGCACGCAGGGGGGCCAAGATGGTGGAGGAGGTAGCAGGGAGCCCTCGCTCTCCAGCGGCAGTGGAGGGTGGGGATGTGGGGGAGGCCCTGATGGCTCCAGAGGGCAATGGCTCACGGCTGCCTCAGTTGCCGCTGCCGAAGGTGCCGCCAGTGGCAGCCCTTCCCATGCCTCACCTTACTGCGTCTGGCATCCTGAGCAGTGGAGCACTGAGTCAGGAGGCGAGTGCTGCACGGCTGCAAGCAGACCTCTCGTCGAGCCTGCTACCCACACCGCCTGTAGCAGGCGCAGCTGCTGCTGCAGCATCCGATGGGACCAGCACCGCGGCCAGCAGTGCACCTGCGTCATCTGGGGTGCTCCGAGACCAGGTGCCCCAGCACTCATACTCAGCAGAGGACCTCTTGCATGCCGATGGCATCCACGGCGTTTCAGGGTCACACGAGTATGAGCAGCATCCAGCCTCGCCGCCCATGATCCCCCCCAGTGTGTTCACCAGCCCGGGCCCCCACATGCGCCCCAGTGATGGAGATGAGCTGCTGCAGCCAGCAGGCAACGACTCGGGCCACAGCCTTTTTGCACGCGAGAACAGTCAAGCGCGCGGCCGGGGCTTGGGTGGCAGGAACCTCAGCGTGGCGTACAGCAACGTGTCTGTCAGGACCGTGAGAGATGTCGGGCTGGGCCTCGATTCAGTGCCTAGCTCTGGCCGCTTGCTGTCAGGTTCCTTGGCACTGCCCACGATCCACTCAGGAACGCATGCTGCGGTGCAACCAATGGTGGGCCGTGGCCGAAGGGGATCTGTTCAGTCATGTGCCTCCCTCCCAGGACGTGTGGATGATGTGGAGCTTCCAGGGTCCGATTCGGACGGCGGGGAACAGCAAGAGGGGCTGTTGGAAGGCCACAGCGCCCAGCCATCTGCCCCTGCATCCCTTGCCACTGGGCAGATGACGCTTAGTGAGCTGATCGCGTTCATGGTCACGCAGTCACAGGCCATGTGCTGCCAGCTAGGAGTGGCAGAAGAGGAGCTGGCAAGGCTGTTGCAGGGCCTGGCAGCGGTTTCGCACGTGATGGCACCACGCAACATGCCGGCACCCCCCGGGCCCTCCCTCCGTGGCTCAATGGCACGGGAGGTGAACGGCTCAGGCCACGGCAGCCCCACACGTGCAGATGCCACCCTCATGTGGCCAGGCCCCGGCAGTGCGCCTGGGGAGGGGCGGGTGGCAGACGGGGTGCCCCTTGCTGGCATTTCCGACGGCGCAAATGTGACCAGCATCAGCACTGGTGGCAATTCACCGCACCCGCCCTCCGCCACACCGCCACAGCAGGCTGCTGCCCGGCCTGGATTAGCACCGATCAGCTCTGTGCGCGCTCGTGCAGCCAGCCAGGCATCTGCGGGCCTCAGACCGGCCGGCCAGCAGCGCAGCATGAGCATGGGCCCTGGGAAGGGCATGGCCGAGGAGGAGGTAGCTGAGGGGGCCAGGCTGGACCGTTCAGCTTCCTCCCTCCCGCCCGCGCGCGACCCGGCGCAGGTGGCGCTGCCTCCGCAACCCGAGGCGGCTGAGCAGGAGGCCCCGCCCAAGAGCGTGCACACTGGAGCGACGGCTTCGCGCGCGCTGGGCCCTTCGATCTCGGCGGTTGTGAGACGGCCATCTGGGCAGAGCGGGCAGCTCCGGTCTCGTCTGTCTGTGGAAGGCAAGGAGAGGGCCCCAACAGCTGGGGATGGCGGCGCCGATTCCAACGAGGCTGGAGATAGCTCGACCTCTGCTGCTGCTGCCGCTACTGCTGCAGCCGCTGTCGCAGGCGGTACAGCCGCGACCCCCAGCGGTACAGTAGTAAGCCACGGCGGTACGGCCGCGGTCAACGGCGGTACGGCGGAAAAGAAGAGGCCCGGCCGGATCCAGTGGCAGGAGGTGGACGGTGCGTTAGGGGCCGACCAGAAGCGCAGCCCCAAGGTCAAAGCTGCGGTTCAAAAAGGCTTTGGCAGCTCCAGTGGCCGAGGGCTTGTGCGCGCAAGCAGTGTGCGTGCGAGCCAGCAGGGGCAGGGCAAGGGCACAGGGCAACAGGGCACGCGTGGCTGGGGAGCGCGCAAGCGGGCGGCTGCAGCGCTACGAGAGGGGGAGATGGAGGGGTCAGGGGATGGCCAGGGCTCTGGACGTCTTGCAACCCCAGGCTTGGGGAGCTCGGAAGCTCTGCCTCTACCCATGGCTGCCATTCGGGCCAAAGCAGAGGCTTGGCAGGCTCAGCAAGCTACAGGGAGCTGAGCTGGGCTGGTGCGGACCAGGTGCAGCTTGCAAGCGTGCTCGCAGAGCAGCATAGCACCTGCCATTTAGAGCTAGAGGGAAGAACGGGGATGGGAGCGGGAGGGTGGGGAGCTGCGTGTCTGGGATGGGAGTGGGAGGGAGGGAAGGGGGCCACCCAGCAGATGTCGCCGCGTGTCTGCGGAGACTCTGTGCTTGTTCCTTGCGTTTTCTGCGGGGCTGGTTCCATTACTGTGTCAGCGCTTGGACCAGCAATGGGACCAGCGGATGGACATTACTTGACTATGGGGTTGAAAGGCGGTGTGTTGTGCAGGCCCTTACTAAGGGACTGACCGGACATCACCCAGGGTAAAAGACAATGCTTCATGATTGGCAATGTGGGAATGCTTTGCCGGGCCTCTTCCTTGTCAGGTTGTTGGCCGGCGTCGTGAGAACCTATGTGTATGTAGCTGCGTACGGCTGTTTCTGTTTGTATGCACTGATTCATCAGGCACACTTCAAAGTGTGCAAAAATCGCGCTTTGTTTCCAAATTGAAGGCTTTCCTCAGTTTTCTGGATGTGTCACTACAAGTAAAATACGTGCAGTTTTCGCTGGGAGTGCGGGCAAGGGGGTGCGCAGGCGGGGTCTTTGCGTGTGTGGGGGTGCGTGCTTGTCCTCATATTCATGTGCACTTGTGTTGATTAGCAAGGGGTACTGCCATGCAGCCAACTCTTGTGAGCCGTGTGCCAGAGCACTGGCATTGGCACAAGCGTGCACTGCCAGTCAGTGTCGTACCAAGTTTGCCACTTGCTCAGCTACAGCATTTGCTTGACTGTGTAAGGAAGTATGATAATGTACCCCAACCACGTGCGTCACTTCTCACGATATGGGACTCCAGGCCCCACAGTCGAGTGGCGGATGGGTCTGCACTTGCCATGTGTGTGCGTGCGCACCTCAAGTACCTACAGCTGTTATGGGGCGGCGGAGCAGCAAAGCTGTTATCAGCTCCAGCTCCTTGTGGCCCTATGTTAGCTTCGGGCGACTGTATTCGGTTGCACTTCATCATCACACGCAACTGACACCCTGTTGTGTTGTGAGTCACACACTCATCACTCTGCCCAATGTGAACAGGGGAACACAGGAATGCAATGGTGCTGAGGCCAGAAACTGACTAAGAAACTGACTAGAGACTGACTGGCTCCATGTACTGCCAGGTGCACCCATCTCACTGAGCCACTGATCACCATGCCAGTTGTGCCTGCAGCCGTTTCATGCGGTGTAAGGCTTCTGCAGCGGCATCTCCCTGGGCATCTCCTGTATTGCCAGAACGTTGGTTGTGGTTACAGGATCGGTGGTTCATACCCACATTACCATGGGCAGCATTCCCATTGATAGTACGGTATATATTATATCAGCATACGGTATGCGACTCTAGTGTGACTCAGCGGCTAATGCGGTCTGCAAAACAAAAGTAGCTGCTCTGCAAAACAACCCAGTTGCAACCAAGCTGCACAACATTATGCCAGTGCCATAAGACCACAGTCCTGTGTCCTGTGCTTTCTGCTGGGGCCCAATGCCATCCCGCCAGACTCACTCAAACAGAGTGGCATGGGATCCCCGCAACTGCAAGGCGGCCCCAAGCGAAGGAAAGCCAAAGGTCCCAGAGGAGCGTGCTCAGTGCTGCCCACCACCCTTTGTCAAAGCCAATGCAGCAGTGAGGTAAAGCGCATCCGGACATGGAGACAGCACAAATAAGTGGGCAGGCTACTGTATGTGGCCCAGGGATCATACAGCACAGATCCTGTGTGTAGGCAGGCTTGATGATATCACCCATACATCACGTGTTATTCTCTGCCGCACTCTGTCACTGCATCAAGAAAAACTAACGGTACAAGGCACAGCTATGCACGAGTCTCTCCAGTCCGCAAGAGAATAGCATCTGCTGCACTAGGAATGGTAGGAAACAACACTCTTAACGCGCACGCCCGCATACAACTGCAGCAGCACCAGCCAACCTCAACACAACTCAACACTAGCTCCCCCGCACCCGGTCCATAAGTTGCTTGTGCAGCGATTCCAGCATCTGCTGCTGCTGGGCGGACGCTGCCGCCTGCTGCGCCTGCAGCTGGCGCATCTGCTCCATCTGCTCAGCTAGGGCCTGCACCAGGGGCGGCGTTGCCTGTGTAGGCACGTGGTTGCCTGTTGCGTTCAGCAGAGGCCCTGTGCTACCCATGCTCATGCTCCCTGAGCCAGACGTCCGTTGGGGCAGCTGCTGGGACCCCCCCCGGGAAATGCTGGGCTGCATTCCGGCGGCCAGCGTGGCTGCCCCCGATCCTGCGCTGGTTGGCACGCCGCTGTGACTGCGCTTGACGGGCAGCTGGCCAGAAGGTGCTGCTGTGGGTGCTGCTGTGGATGCCAGAGCTGGGCCAGCAGGCCCCAATCCCACTTGAGCACTTGGCTGGGATGAGTGCCTTGGGCTCTTGCGAGCTGCATCCGGTGCGCCATCCAGGGATTGCCTGCCACTGGCCCAGCCAGCAGAGCCTGCAGGTCCTGCAGCCACGGAGATGGAGCCGTGCTGCAGCTGCAGCTGCTGCGTTGCATGCGCCTGTTGTGTTGCTTGCGCCTGCATCTGCGCTGCCTGTGCCTGCATCTGCTGCTGCTTCCGGATCAGCTCCAACACACTTGCCTGCTGCACGGCAAACTGGTGCTCATGCTCCTGGAGGTAAACAGCAGCGGACGGGCCCCGTTGCTGTTGCTGCTGTTGCTGTGGCTGCTGCTGCTGCTGCATCCCTGCTCTCTGCGCGGGGGGCGGCGGAGGGCAGCAGGGTGCTTGCTGGGCCTTTGTGTTCATCGGCGGTGCGGGCGCTACCTGCTGCAGGGACCCCATGTGTGGCTGTTGGGATGCCCCAGCTGAGCGCTGCCCAGGAGTAATGCCTGCGGGAGTGATACCCTGCAGATCGAGCACTGGAACGCTTTTGGTGTGGGCGTGTGACTGCGCATGGGGCTCCGGCCACTGCACAGGTGGCTCCGTGGCCAATGGAGGGTGGAATAGATCGGCTGCGTGGCTTTCCACAGTCTTCTGCGGCTCAGGCTGCAGGGTCTGGCCATGCATGAAGGGGTTCATAACAAGCTGCGCAGGTGGCAGTGCAGGCGGCTGTGGTGTCGGGGCTGCAGGCTCCTGCTTGTCACCGTGTGCCAGCTCTTCAATCAGCCAGCCAAAAGAGGTGCGCCCAAAGGCAGGCTCATCGACCTGCATCTGCTCTGAGGCTCGCCCCATCGGCTGCAGCTGTTGCTGCTGCTGCTGCTGCTGGCCCAGAGGCTGCAGGGCGTGCTGCACCTGGCTCTGCTGCTGTTGCTGCTGTTGCTGCTGTTGCTGCTGCAGCGCCCAGCTGCCCCCCACTGCATTGCTTGTGTCCGCCTGTGTCCAGCCTTGCGCATCGCCACCAGCCTGAGGCGCAGTGGGCTGCAGTCCAGCTGATCTGCCGTCTCCAGGAGCAGCCTCTCCTGGCCCTGGAAGGTGCACTTGCGGCCCAGGCGTGTTTGCCTGCTGGTAGCTTTGAGGACTCGGGCTGTTGGACGTGCCCGGAGGCGATGGGTTCCCAGGCATACCGCTAGCGGGCATGCAGCCTGTCGCCGAAGGGTGTGCCGAGTGCACTGAGGAATGCGTTGCTTGGGCTGCTTGGGACCCAGCAGAGGGGCCCCCACAGCTTCCAGGCCCCCCTTGAACAGTCGCACCACCACCGCAGCCACTGCTCTGATGCCAGGCCTGTGCCTGGGGCAAGCTGGCTGGGCTCGGAGCTTGGGTCTGCATCTGAGCATCAGGAGCAGCGAGCAGCATCTGTTCGTCGGCATCAAGAACACCGAGGATATCATCGATGTCATCTTGTCCAGGAGATGCAGGTGGAAGGTCCGGGATGCTTATGCGCTGCAGGGGGTCGTAATCACAAGATGCTTCAACCTGATGAGGGGGCTGTCGAGGTGGCAGCTGCATGTGCGTTGGCTGCTGCGGCAGCTGCGGCTGCAGGGGCATGGACGGGCCGGACGCTGCAGGCGACTGCAGTTGCAGGCCAGATAAGCCCTGCTGCAGCTGAAAGCTCGACTGGTGGCTCAAGGGTAAGTGCATAGGTGAGTGGTACTGTGAAGAGGTGGGAGAAGGGAAGGCACCAGACGTTTGCTGCTGGGGGGAAGGGTGCCGCTGCTGTGAAGCTCCTGACAGCTGCCTCGCCAGCACACCACTGTGTTGCTGCTGTAGTGCTTGCCCAGAAGCCTGGGGCTGCAGCAGCTGGGGCGGAGTTGCTGTGCCAGAAGCTGAGCGCGCACGGTGGCAGATGGGACTCTGTGGCTGTGACAGTGACTGCAGCTGCAGCTGCTGTGACAGCGCCGTCTGTAGTAGCGGCACTGTTTGTAACTGGGAGGCCAACTGGTCCTGTAGCTGTTGAACCTGGGCAGATACATGGTGCAGCTGGTCTAGCTGCTGCTGCAGCAGAGCAGCACTGGCAGGCCCCAGACCTGCGGCGTCCCCAAGCATGCCACTTCCTTGCTGTAGCATTGCATCACCCCAAGGATTCACCCCCAGCTGGTGCTGAGGCGGTGCCTGCTGCTGTGGCAGCTGTGACGGCTGTGACAGCTGTGACGGCTGCGAGAGCTGTGACGCTTGCGCCTGCCCTTGCCTCGCGCGCTTGGTTGGCTTGGACGCGCCTGGCTGTACCTGCGCCTGGCTGGCACCGGCGTCCCCCGCAGCTTTCATTGCGTTCGCCAGCAGCTGTGCCTGTGTAGGCAGCCAGGCAGGGGCACAGCATGCAAATGGAGCACAGCATTATGAGCAAGTACCCAAGACCCACACGCCGCGAGTCTGCAACCACCATGCTCGGCAGCAGCAGGGCACCAGACAAGCAGCAAGGCATCAGGTAGGATTATGCAGGCAGGCCAGGCCCAGCCATGCAAACGTGTCCTGCCCCTGAATTTTGACTGTTAACTGTTAAACTTTAAGCCTTACAGCATACCATGCCAGCATACCGAGCCAGGCATACCCGGAGCATACAATCGAATGCTTTGATTGAAAACATAAAGCAATTCATACCTTGTCTCGCAGCTGCCGCCTCAGGTCCAGGATCTCTGCGTCCTTTTCAGCCACCACTGCGCGCAGCTGCACCGTCTCCGCCTGCAGCAGCGCCACGGCACCAGCCGCCGCCACATCCCCCGGCACGCTCGTCTCGTGCGCCCCATCGCCCTCGGCGGCCCGCAACGACTCGAGCACCGCGACTCGGTTCCTGAGCGCATGCAGCTCGCGCTCCCTCGCTTCACAACGTTGTCGAACCTCCCCCGTTGCAATGCCCCGCACAAGCTTGGCCAGTGTGAGCAGTGAGCGATCACCACGCTTGCCCTCGCCCCCCAACATGGGTGCTAACAGCTTGACCTCCTCTGCCAGTCGTTTCTCGTCTTCTTTTGTGGGCAGCCGACCACTGAACCGGCCCTCAAGGGAGGGCTTGCTGCAGGGCACCAGGCACACGGGGTAAACACACCAAGCGGCAGGTAAGGCGTCGCAAAAAACCGAGCCAGGGCGGCATGCAATACATGCACACACGCTTGCAGGTGTGGTAGGACAGGGACGGCAGCAGGCTGGGTGTCAGAGCCGGGGGCGGGTGGGGTGGGGTGATGCATGAGGGGAGCAGAGGACTTGGATGTGTACAGTAATGAGGCCTTCAGCCAAAGCTGCCACCAAGCTGTTGGATATGTTGCCTGGGGTTGTGCTGCCAGCCACCACGCACCGCCAAAAGGGCACAGCAGTGTAGTCAAATGTGGCTTCTGCAAGCTTCTCCTCTTCTCCTGTCGGCTTCTTGGCCACCACTTCCACATTGCAGCTCTTCTCACGTGCATAGCGCCCCCGGCATGGCTTGGGAGGAGGTGCATAGCACACAATACCCCCACCAGGCTCTGCCTGAGCCTTGACCTCCTGCGTGCCTGCATGTGGGCAGCAACCACATGGTGCATAACACGCCTTGGGTGGAGTGGTTCATTTCAGCTGCAGCTGTGAACTGCTCAAGCTATGTGCGAACACATCCCTGGCCCATTTCATGCCTGTGCCTGCGGTCGCCTGACGTTGCGCGTGTTTCCGGAGTATACAGGACAAAGGTGGCAGCATTGAATGGCTCAGGACAAGGGGAGCCTGTACGGTATGCCACCAATTAGAAGCGGGAAACAGCGCTCACGAGCACTTGATAGGCGGAAACCCCAGATTCCTCCATTTCCAGTTCAGATTCCATTGGTGCACACGACCTCCACTCACCAAATCTGCAAGTTAAGCAGCCATCCGGGTCTTTAGGTGGATCAATAGACGCCCCTTTCAGGCAAACGCGGACACGGTCGAGGTCGACGACTTCTGATCCAAATGTGGCACCAACAGTTTTAATATCCTTCACAGCGGCAAGCTGCGGGCCAGCCTGCTCCCCTTCGCTACTGCTCTCGCTCTCCATCTCCGTTATCCCATTCTTACAATCTTGAATCTAAGTAACGGAGAAAGGAATGCAAAACCAATGCGAAGGTGATGCCACAACTTTCACTCCAAGACCCTAAAACCCTCATTCATCAGAGACTTTGCTTCTGTGCCCCACATATATCAAACTCAATGGCACTGCGCGCCGCTGGATGTACGATGCCTGCAGCAGTAGGAGGCCGTACCAGGTTCGTTGATCTACTATGGCGCTGCTAGTACTGCTGCATGAATGTTGCAGCTGGACATCTGCATCACCATTCTCCATGATACGCACCCAAGAAGTACAGCGCAAGCAGTACAATTCGTGTCCGTGAGATTACACGAGCACGACTGCTCCAGCTCTTGGGAGCGCATTAGGACACGGCTATGCTGCGTACCCTCCACCTTGTAGCCCCAGGGACACAAGGCTCAAGGCAGCTTCTGCCACTTGCGCACTCTTTACATCCACTTGTCCACCGCACAGCAGCTATCATGGCACCAACAGAACACAGCTGTATCTATCTAGACTGGAATGGAACTACCCCGATCTTCGCAGAGGTGCGGCACACTCATGCGCGCATCAGCGTCGTGCAGCACGCCATGCCCACTGCCTTGGCTGCGTGCACCATGCAACAACCCATGTGCAGGTGGCGCAGTCAATGCTACCTTACCTTACCCACTTTGGAAACCCGAGCTCTGGCCATGCTTATGGACGCGTGGTGTGTGGCATTCGACCATGCATGCGTTGTGCACTGTTGCTGTCTCGCGCGATCTGATGAATGGGGCAGCCCACTCAACTTGAGCACCTCCCTTGAGATGAAATTGTTTCCAGTTAATACACACATACGGTGCTTTGCAAAGCTTGTTTCAAGGACATGCCCCTCCTCACACCATCCACGTGTGTAGTGCAAGTCAGCTGTGGACGAGGCGCGCGCACAAGTGGCGGCGCTGGTTGGGGCTTCCCCAAACGAGATTGTGTTCACTGCGTGCGGCACAGAGTCCGACAACTGGGCGCTGTACGGCGCTGTGATGGCAGCACGCACACGCTGGGGGTCACCCACCTCTGGCCGGGTGCCTCACATCGTGGCCTCTGCCATCGAGCACCCAGCCATTGCCACGTATCTGCGCCATCTGAAGCAGCAGGTATGGTCTGTTGGTTGTGTGACCGTGACGCACGCCGCATGTGGTTCGTGCAAAGGAGCAGGGTGGGCTTGGTGCAGGCTTGCCCAGATCTTGGGATCTGGAGTGACCTCTGCCTACTCATTCACTATTAGATATATGCATCCACACATCACAAGCTCCAAATGATACGGGTGTCATGCCATGCGAATGATGCGATGCAGGGCTTAGCCACGTTTACCGAGGTCCAAGTAGATGGCGATGGTCTGGTGCATGCTGAGGATGTGCTGGTGAGGCTTCTGATGCCTTGTAGTCCAATGTGTGCCTGTACAACAATCGGCTGTGCGCAGCATGCGCATGAGCGCCCCTTGATGTACTGTATCTTGACAAGCTGGGGCAAGTTGCTGCATCACACGAAGCGCATGGCTGCTGCAGCACCCCCCACTGCTGCCAGGTACAGCATGTTGAAGCAACCCCTGCCCGTCCACCCTGCACTGCCCCGAGCAGGCGGCTCTCACACCTGACACGGTGCTGGTCACTCTCATGCACTCCAACAACGAGGTTGGATCCATCCAGCCAGTGAAGGAGGTGGCAGCTGCTGTGAAGGCAGCACAGCCAGGCGTGCTGGTGCACTGCGATGCTGCCCAGTCCATTGGCAAAGTCAAGGTGGACGTACAGCAGCTGGTGGGTTGTTCGTGGGTTGTTCGCGCTTACACGCACTGATTCATCTATTCAGCGCCGTGATGTAATTCATCATCGTGCAGCGCAGATGTCATGTGTTGCATGGATGTCATTTGTCCTGTGGGTGAGCTTGTATCAGCAGCAGTAGTGCTTCTTGCATCACACACAAGCAGCTGGCGGCGTGCCATAGTTTCTCAGTGGCCAGCCAGTTTTGGCCGTGTGGATGCCAAAGCAGCTGCTGCTCGCAGCTAACGGTTCCAAGGTGACACGCCATGAGGCTCGTGGCACGCTACAAAACGCCATGCAGGGTGTGGACCTCCTGACAGTCGTGGGCCACAAGTTTGGGGCGCCCAAGGGTATTGCCGTACTGTTTGCGCGCCAGGGCGCTGCCATCCAGAACTTCCTCTATGGGGGTGGGCAGGAGGGTGGCCGGCGCGCTGGCACTGAGAATGTGCTGCTTGTGGTGAGTGCCCCTGGCTACTGCTGTGGTCTGGGTTGTTGCCTGCTTAGATGGAATGGAAACAGACATGTCAACGCCGTGAACTAGCTCGCATGCATAGTCCCCTTGAGTGGCACTGGCATGCAGACCCCACCCTTGGTGGCATGCAGAGCAATGTTAACAGAGGCGGCAGTGGCGTTGGGGCGCATTGCTTGCTCAGCACAGCAGTAGCGTCATGAGCCCTGGTGCTTCCCAACAGACCACAGTAGCCACTTTTGCGTTTGGCCTTGGCGCAGCGATGGGCACCTCCCAACCTGCATCTCTGGTGGCCTGGCCCGTGTTGCCATTGCACTGCAGGTGGGCCTTGGCAAGGCTGCAGAGATCGTGGCTACAGAGGCGGACGCACTGACCAGCCACATGCAGCACCTGCGTGACATGCTGCAGGCCAAGCTGCTGGCAGCTGTGCCTGAGGTGCGCCCGCCGCTGGGGGCTGCCTCTACACGTGCATGTGCCTGTGCCAGCAACCTGCTGACTGGTTCACAACATTACATCCCTGCATGAATCCATGTCACTTGAAGACGCCATCACGAATCTCTTCATGGAGGCCAGCCTGACTGGATCCTTAGAAATAGCTTGCCATCCTATGGAGATATGTGCACAGAGGAGGCCAGCGCGCATGCCTCCTGCCACGATCTTTGCCTCCAAAGCCTTCCTAGCTGGCTGCCAAGTGGCTGCCAGGCAGCAACACATCTACTCCCCACACTGTGTGGTATGTCACACCAACCAAACCTGCCTCTGTTCTGCTGTGGCTGCTGCAGGGACATGCGCGCGTCAACGGTCCCAAGGACGCCGCACGCCGGCTGCCAAACACGCTATCCATCTCCTTCAAAGGCCTCTCAGCATCCAAGGCCCTAGCAGCCCTGTCTGACCAGCTGGCTGCCTCAGCTGGGGCGGCGTGCCACAGCGCACACGGGGGGCCGTCAGGGCCACCAACCATATCCAGCGTGCTGGCTGCCATGCAGGTACCAGTGGAGTTTGCACTCGGCACGCTGCGGCTGTCAGTGGGGCGCAGCACGACTGAGGCTGACATTGACAAGGCGGTACCCCTGCTGCTCGCAGAAATGCACGCGCAGGGGCTGCCGGTACAGGTGTAGCGACCAGTGAGGCAAGCCGAAATGGTAGGTTGGCCGCCATCCCATGAGACTGAACAACGGGCATGAATCCGCACACATTATGCTGATGTGCCAATACAAACTCATCCACTCGATATGTTTCTATGTATTGTATGTATCATGGTGTATCAAGTTCTGATGCTCCTGCCGTCACGCTTGGCCCTCCGCCAGCAACCGTGCCCTGCTTTCAGCGTTCTCCTTCCACTGTGTGCGTGCGTGTGCAAAGAAATGACAGGACAATCAGGCAGGCAATCAGGCAAACTATCTGATTCAGCATATCATGCTGATCAAAGCTGGGTGAGCATGAATCCACATTCTTCAATAACTGTGAACACTGGCTAGTGCAACCAGTCAGTTCCTCCCGCGCGAACCTGTGACCCATCTTCAAAGAATTCTTTCTTCCAGATGGGCACCACCGCTTTCAGCTCATCAATCGCCCAGTGCACTGCCTGCGCGCATGGAAGAGTCGGGCACGTGTGTGAGGCCACAGTCTCTACCTATCATGCAAGCACACCCTCAGCCCAGCCGCAGGCCTGCACACACAGCTCGGAGAACACAGTAACCTGCACTGCACCAGAGCTGCCCTGCTGCTTGCCCTTCAGCTGTCCTTTTGCTAGCTGCTCCTTTGCAGGCTCCTTTGCTTTGTACCACAGCTGTTTTAACTGAAAGGCAGAAAGCAAGCCCACCTCCAGAGCTTCCTTCCGATGTGCTGATGAGATGGCGATAATCACACTTGGCTCCATGACTTCTACCACGCCTACTCGGTGCGCGATGGCAATCTTGACAACTGACCACCGGCTATTGATCTGATCACACAATTCCTGCAGGGCCATGCAAGCATCAAAGCATATGTGTGGGCTCACAGACTCGTCATGCGTGTGGGATGCCCCTACGCCTCATCCAGCAGACATGGATGAGTGTTAGGAATGTGTCGGGCTGCAGCACCGCATTCTGCACTGCACAAACCCGTGCAACAGGGACGTTGCCTGTGGGGATGCTGTGCTGCATCTGTGTGCGGGGGGCGCTGAGTATGCATGGATGGCGCAGCATGCTGACAGGTGCAGCACTAAGCGCATGTTCTGATCGCAGGTGACCAGGATTTGGCTGTAAAGCTCCAGGGGTTGAGTTGCAACGACCCTCACGCATGAGCACTGATCCTATCATATGTGCAGGCCATGCTGTGCTGACTGGCCATGCGGGACGGCCACATGACCCCCCACCTGCAGCTTCTTGACCGCCATCGGAACATACGCCTCGTACTCCAGCCGCAGCACCACCTTGCCCTGCCAGTTATTGCGTGTTACACCGCTAAACGTGGAAAGGGCCCCTGCCGAAGGGTCGTTTATAAAGCTCATGTACTGGTTGATATTTAGCGGCTGCTCAGTCACTTCAACTAGCCAGTTCCCATCTTGCAATCGCTGATCCTGAGGCATGATGGCAAAGGGTTCAAGGACACAAGCGGGCAACTGTAACAGGGCGCGTGGCTGGTTGTTTGAAGCCCAGCGCACACGCAATACTCGACAATTCGTGACCTGATCACACATGCCCATCACACACCATCTGCAATGCACCCCACACAAGCAGCGTCAAGCTCTCAAGGGACCACCTCAGCATCTGCCACACCTTCATCCCTCTCTGAGCTCTGAGACGCAGCTGCTGGCCCCCACCTACGCCGTGCACGCACTCGCAGCCGAGATCCATCAGGCCACCTATCTTGACTAGCATCCCCTGACCTGAGGGCACGAGCCAGTCCCTTGGATCTGGCACCCTCTGGTGCCTCTACTTCTTCCTCCTCCTTGCCCTGCGCTCCATCCACAGCTGCTGGTGCACTGGTGTGCTGCATGCTGGCATCCGCTGGCTCAGGTGGTGTGGGTGCCTTGGGTTTTCTGCCTCGCTTGCGCAGGGGTACCGCCGGGTGCTCACCTGTGTGATGTCCAGCCTGTTCTGCAGCCATCTCAGCCTGTGTGGCCTGAAGCCCCAATGGGTCCAAGCTTGCGTCCACTGCCTCTGACGCATCACCTGCACCTGCCGCCCTTGTGTCTGCCTCTGATGCAGTGCCTGCTGCGCCCATGGCCCCCTCCACCACGTCTTCTGCTGCCACAGAGGGGTGGCTCTGGGCATACAGGATGCCCAGCTCATCAGGTAATTCACACCCAAGTGCCACCAGTGCGCGTGTGAGGGTCGTGATGTCCAGGCGAGAGAGCACCGCGCAAGGCTGCGCAGCGCTGGGTGCCCCTGGCCCATCATCCAGAGATCCATGGGCGGCTGCACTGCCAGCACCACCTGCTGCAGCCATTGCTGGTGCAGCAGGCAGTGGCACAGCAGGCATCTGTGGGCCAGGCGTGTGGGAGGGTGCACCAGTTCCCTTGTGCTTGTGCACTCTCCCCAGCAGCTGCTCATCAGCCTGCTGTGCTGATCGCTGCTCCTGCCGCTGCTGCTGCTCGAGTGTGGCTGCAGCTGCACGCGCTACAGCCTGGGTGTAGCTCTCCCTCCACCGCTCGTTTGGTGTCAACCTGCACCAATAGCATCCCCAGTATAGCACCAATTCGTTAACGCAAATCATATCGATCAGCCTATCATGATAGGGTTTGTCCTTACATACGCACGTGAGGACGATGAAGAAAAAGTCACAGCGTCCAAACTAGTCTTGCAGGAGTGGCATCTGAGGATGCCCCATGTCAACCACATAAGCCGCATGGCCGCATGGCGCACACGCACCTCAGCCGCAGCAGCGCCCACCCCAGGTTGGCGAGCTGCTGCCCGCTCTGCGTGCCCATGCGCGCATAGGTCGCATTCAGGAATGCACCCATCCACTGCCGTGGTGGGCGTGTGCGTGCGGCCGCGAGGCAGCAAAGCACGCTGGACAGCTCAGCGGCCTTGAAGGTCAACAGCCGCTTATGGGTCTCCAGGAAGAAGCGGTCCAGCCACGTCTGTGGGTGCGCGGTCATGATGACATTGCAGGCAGGCAAGTAGTCAGGCAAGTAGTCAGCGTTTTACTCATAAATCCAGATGCTCCTGACCAGATGCTGCAGAGGCTTGACACGCTGTTGTAGATAATGCAGAGATGGAGGAACAGGGGTCCAATTTAGCCATTGGGAGCATGAAGCTTTATTCATTTGTTATCGAAGCATCTTGATACATTACCAGATATATTACTGCATATTTATTGCATGTTATTGAAAGCATGAAGCTTTAATAGTCCCTGATCCCAAGGTTGCAGCCTGCGCCCAGCGGGCTGGCCACATTCACCCAGGCCGCGCACCTCTGGAGGCCAGCACCCACAGCGCAGCCACCCCCACAGCGCATTGGCTGCATGCTGGGACGAAAAGTAGGGCAGCAGCCGAAAGGACTCCTCCGTAAGCGCCTCTGCCCATGTGACTGGCGGCTCGAGGCGCAATGTGCCGAGGGCCCACAGTGTCAGCCCACAGTCCTGAAGGTGAGGTGCAGGGTCGCCAGGGTGGCACACGGGAAAACCAGCCACATCACTATCCCACATGTTGGTCGACTTGTTGCGGTTTTCCCTGGTGATCCCTGCTAGACTTTCGGCGATCCCTGATGGTCTTTTGGTCAGTGTCTCGTCCAGCATGTGCAAGCCCTGCAGTAGCAATGACAGCTGCCTGCACGCAGCCTGGGATGGCAACAGCACTAGCCCTTCAGCTTGCTGTGGCTGTACAGCCCCACCTGTGCGTTGAAGTAGGAGAGGGCTGGGAAGGAGGCATGGAAGTAGGCACGTGCCCAGCTGGGGCTGATCCTTGCCTTCAGATGTGCCAGCGCCCACAGCACATTAGCCAGCTCCTGCACACAGCAGCGCGTCGCGTTGAATGACCAGCACGATCAACCTTCAAATGCCATTCGAGGACATGGGCCAGGACAGGATATGGGTGCTAGTGCACAGGCCTGCTGCACAAGAGGCATGCAGGCATGCAGCATGCAGTGATGTACCAGACCTGTGGTCACCAGCAGCTGGCCCGCGGCACACGCTCAAGTTTGATTTGGACCACGGGTCCCAGCAACTGCTGGGAGGCTCATGCACGCATGAGGTGTACAGCTACACCACCCAACCCACACCCACACACACCTGCGGCTTAAACCGCGGCAGCAGCTGCTGCGTGTGCAAAGTCAGCGCGTCCAGCCACGCATCGGTAGGCTGGCGCCGAAGGGCCACCAGTGCCCACAACGTGTTGCACACATCCTGTAACACAGGCAAAGCACAAGCACAAGCAAGGCACGTGAGAATGATTGTATGCCTGGTACCCTGCTTGGTACTCAGATGTCGCAACAGCCACCGTAACCAGACATGTAACGGAGCAGCCTAGCTGATGCCTCACGAACGGCAGCAACCATGCACGTAACACTGCGCACACCTGTGGCTGGAAGTCCCCGAGCTTGGGCAGTGACGCAGCAAGCATCTCGTCCACCCATCTGCCAGGGGGACCACGGCGCGTGGCTGCAGAGCCGATGACCATGCGCGCGGCTCCCAGGAGCATGATGGACAGGTCCAGTGCCAGGCTGGTGCGGGCTGACTGACGCGACACCTGCGTGCATACGCGTACGCACCAGCCCAGCCAAGTCAGCCTGTGGCAGGTTTGCATGACAGACCTGCATGGCAGCCAGGATCCAAAGCATGGGTAGCTGTATGCAGCACTGTATGGACGCGAATGCACGGTGAGTGTGCAGCAGTGCCACAGCAAGCTATCCCCGTGCAGCTTGGCACCCACATGCCAGAACTGTGCCATCCATTTGGGCCCTGGATCGATGCCCAGCACAGTTAGTGCCCACACTGTGTTGGCAACTGCCTGTGGGCTGTGTTGCTGGAAACAGGAGGCCGAGGCCTGGAGGAAAGCGGCTGTGAACGTTTCATCCGGCCGTGCCTGAAGGTGAAGTAATCGTGCAGTGGCAGTCAGCAAGCAGCTTGTGACATTGCAATGCAAATATGGCAATGTGCCAGAACGCATGATGCAGTCATTACCAGGGCAGTTCAGGCTCAGGCACCAACATTACAGGAGTGCGCGCAGCCTGCTCTGCACCTGCAATGAAGCAGCTGCCCAGATGATGTTGGACAGGCCCTTAGGGGACAGCTGGGGCAAGCGTGTTTGTGCTGTTTTGAAGTACTGGGTCAGCCATGCATCCAACGGCTTGTGCCCCAGACGAGCAAGCGCCCAGATCGTCTGGCTGAGGCTGAGTGGATCGCACTGGTCATTCAGCAGCAGTGGTGTCATGTGGTCCAGTACGAGCTCAGCCCATGCGGCGCCCGGGTGGTGCCCCAGCCGCGCGAAAGACCACAGCACATTGGCTGTGCCACGTGCGTCCAGGTGGGGCAAGTGCTGTGGTGAGCGCAGCTCATCCGCCACCTCTGACAGAAACACCCTGAAATCAGTGTCTTCATACCGCGTGTATCGCTGCACCCGTTCCACCTGCGTCAGCTGGTGCACCAGGGCCAGGATGTTGAGTGTATTCATGGAGGTCTTCATGTCCTGCCACAGTCTCTGCAGCTCCAGCCAATCCTCCGTGGCCCTGATTTGGCGAGTCAGCAGCCGTGCCGCCCGCACATTCAGCGAGGGCCGCTGTAGGCCCACAGCCGGACTCTCAGGCCCTGGCTGCTGCCCTCCGGGAGCTGACGCATGCTGCTGTGCGGCTGCCAGCGGCCTTTTGAAAAGCATGCCATTATCAGCTCGCTCTGGTTGTGCATGGGGCATGCCAGCGGCTGGAGGAGCTGTGGGTGCCTCGCTGACATCTCGCTGTGCTGCACACCGTACTGTGTGCGCACGCGCAGAGGCTAATCTGCTGAGCACAGCCCGCTGAGTAGAGCTGCGAGGGCAGCACCAATTGTGGGGCAGCCTGCTGCTGGTGCTTGCTGCTGCATGGGAAGCCAACCGCTCCAGCATCCGCGCCCTCTGCACGGTATGAGTGTGATGGGCATGCAGTGCGCATCCTCATGCTTCAGCGGCTCATGCACATTAAAGCCGGCTCATGCAGAACAAAGCCGGCTCATGCACAACAAAGCCAGCACCCATGAACTACCCAGACATGTTGCATGGTGCCGCCTACCGCCCATGCATGACTTGCCTTGTTCACCACACACGCCTGTGCCGCATTCTCTCCGTCAAACGTATGCCACTGCACCTGTACCGTCTAAATTAGACGGGGCTGCCGTTCTAGATGTGCACTTCAGGCAACTGGGGTTTGACTGCGAGAGGGATGATGAAGCAATTATTGTTTGATCCGTATTGTTCATGCAGATTGTGGCAGCGTGGCTTCGTTTCTTCGTGGTCTGCATCACAGCATGGAATCTGTGCAAATTGCTGGGGTTGAAAGCTGATCAGCAAGTTAATACATAAGGAGGAGATAGGAATGCCGAGTTGTGCACAAACTGCGTCCAAGGCGTCTCAGTGCTCTGTGAGACTTATTGAACCTGCTGCAGCAGCAGATCTCACTGCGATCTGGGCGTGCTTTAAAACATGCTGGGCTTTCAGAGCCATCGGAGCCTGGGTGCTCGCACCCGGCCCTTTTCTGCTCCACATCCCAACTGTTCGGCAATTAAGAAGGTTTTGTATGCGCCTTCAGTACGTCTAGCAGCCATCAAGACCGATTCCGGTGCTGTCTCCAAGTATGTACCCTCAAACGCAAAGGACGCGATTGAGCGAGGCACTCAGGTGTTCAAGGAGAACAAGGACTATGTGGAAGCTGTTCGGCTCTACACCCTTGCCATGGAAATGAAGCCAAACGATGATGAGGCCCGTGCTGCGCTCTACAACATGGGTTGCGCTCAAGTCAAGATGAAGCAGTGGAAACTAGCCACGGACAACATCCTGCGGGCCATCAACGATTACAGCCTGAAACTGTCTGTGGCACTGAAGGTAGGATCCCCATGTCGACCTGGTGCCACGCATGCCCACATGGGGGTTCCGGAGCATGCCCATATTGCGACACCAAAACATGCATTTACGGCCCGTGCCATGACAGCAGTGGCGGCTGCTGCAGCAAGCAGTTTGTGTGTGCACCAGCCACCTCCACGATGCGCAAGCGTGCTGCTGTGTGTCGTGGTCCATGCATCATGCCTTCATGTGCGTGGATCATTCCGTCATATGGTGTGCGCGTGCGCGCATGGCTGACCTGTGCGCGCACAGGACGATGACCTGGCTGAGCTGCGTGAGCGCCGTGAGTGGGCAGATGCCCTGACGGAGGCCAAGGGTGGCCTGTCACGCAGCGCAAAGATCGACCTCCGCTCAGAAGCCAAGGTACGACCTGCATCAACCTGGGCCCAGCTGAAGGGGCACATTATGTAACAGGCTGCGGCACACCCGCATGCCGAATGTAGGCATATAGCCTGTTCCCAGTTGTGTGGAAGCGGCATCTCCGTGCGACGTACATGCATGCAGACGCCGTTCCGGTTCCCCCGAGTGGTGCTGTTTGGCGGCTTGGCTGTTGGCGCCGCTGCTGGCCTCATGATCATCTCGTTCCGCCTTGTGCAAGCTCTTAAGGGTGAGCTGGTGAGGCTACAGCTGCTGCCGCTGATGGTGGTGGTGGTGGTGTTGGTCGTGCCGCCTGGCTGTGCAGCTACAGCATAGGCTCATGCAGTGAAAGCATCTGGACGAGTTGCAGCACGGCCAGCCGAGGTAGCAAAGAAAAATCATAACGGATTTCAGGGCACTCAATAGTAAGCATTGCCATGTGGTGCAGGTGGTGAGGGTGCACCAGACTTGACGGAAACGCTTCAGAACTTTGGCATCAACTCGGTAGCGCTGGCAGTGCTGAGCTTCCTGGTGTACCGGGATGTCCAGAGCAAGCAGAAGACAGTCAAGATCACAGAGCGCGAAGAGCTGCTGGGGCGGTTGCAGGTGTGGGGTGCTGCTGGGACGGCTGCGGCTAAGTGGGGTTGGCGGAGGGCACATGGGAAAGCTACAGGGAAGGCAGCTTTGAAGATACAAAGCACAGTCTGCGCGGCACAATCTGCGCGGGGTATGCAGCACGGAGTGGCACACATAATGCCATGGAGCAGGGCTGACTGGCATGGCATGCTGGCGCTGAGGTGGAATGCCGACTGCTGGTGGGCAGGCAGCTTTACATGATATGGTGCAATGCAGGATGGACTGCAGAGCTTTGATGTGGCCATGCCGATTGGCTGCTGTCTGCCTCCCTGTGATGCAGATTGACCTGGGGAACGGCCGTGTCCTACCCCTCGTGCGCTTCCGCGGCCAAGTGCGCCCAGTGATCATCTGTGGCACCCGCCGTTATGTGGAAAGCACACTCAAGGCGGCTGAGGCGCAGTATCAAAGCCTGCGCGAGCGTGGCGTGTCAGGTGTGTGGTGGGGCAGGGCCATTCACCCCTTGGCATGGAGCAGGCTGCAGCGTTGTGAGGCGTGCACCAGAGATTTGATACCACCTGTGCAGCTGTAGCAGGTGTGGCTTGGTCCGTGCTGCAAGTGCTGACCCTTCGGCTTGGTGTGCCTAGGCCCTGCAACCTCCTGGCGTCGATTATTCAGTTCCTTGCGCTGCTCCTCCACGAAGTTCAGTTAGCAGCCCATTAAACATCCAACATTGACTGGTTGCCCAACTGCGATGGCTGCAGTGATCCCCCTGATCCTGGATGAGGTGGATGCTGCGCGGCGAGCAGAGATGTTTGGTGTGGAGGCGAGTGACCCAGATGCTAAGATCCGTGCACTCAAGCGCGAGCTGGCCAAGGAGAGCGAGTGAGTGGTGGGGCCCTGGACCTGGAATGCGACGCGACCAGTGTACAGTTGACCAGTGTTGACCAGCATCGCACTGCGCGCTGCGCTCTGTGCGGCTTGGGGTGTGGTGCATGTGGGGGCTGAGGTATTGTGGGAAGATGCTGTCTGTTGCATTTCAGTGCAGTGCTCGAGCCCGCACCAAGGGCTGTACCTGTTGAGCAGTGCACGCTGCTGCATCTTGTGTGCGACTGAAGCTCTGTCAGCACCTTCTTGCTGCATCTGGCAGGGCCAAGGGCTTTGGCAGCGCCGCAAGCGCTGCCCCCAAGGCCGACGCTGATGCGGAGGTGAAGAAGACCCCAAGCAGCCTTCTGGGCAACCTCCTGGATGGAGACAAGAAGTGGAGGCTGGTGCCATACCAGGTGTGTGCTGTGTAGGATGATCAGAGATCAAGCCGATGTGCAGGAGTGCCACATCTCGTGGTGTTGCTCAGCCGGCACCAGCACCACCACCAGGAGGAGCATCGCACATTAAACCCAAACCCAAAAGCACCAACACCAGCACATGTGGATCTAGAACAGACCACCATGATGGCAATGATATCCCTGCCTGCACACTACAGATTCTTGAATGGAAGGAGTGGGTGGACCAGCAGCGCGAGTTCGCCAGCTTGCCTACGGACGCAAAGGATGTGTGGGTCCAGGTGAGGCTGGCCAGTCTACTTTTGCTCAACCTGTGCACTTTGAAGCGGCATGCTGTGATTGCTGCACACCGAAAGGTCAGCAAGCAGGCAAGCAAGCTTCATGAATTTCCTGCTGCAAGGACTCGTCAGGGCATGTGATCTGAGCTCAAGCCTGATCCTCTTACCATGTGTGCTGCCTGTCCTGTCCTGTAGATCCAGCTGGACGGAACAGTGCGCAGCAGTGGGCAAGGGCAGCCACCTTGGAAGCAGTTTGTGTCAGACCTACCTGAGCTGGACTCGATTCGCACGCGGTTCACCGACGGCGTGGGGCCTAGTATCTAAGCTACCTTTGATAGATAGGTTGGCTGGGGCTTGGGCTGGGGCTGGGGCTGGGGCTGGGGCTGGGGCTGGGGCTGGGGCTGTTGCACTGCTGATTCGAGACTGTTGGGTGCACTCAAAGTGCTGGGGTTGAGGCTGATGCACTGTTGGGTGGTGCATGTGCATATTGTGTACGACAGAGGAAGATGCAAAGCTGAGCTGCAGTTTTGGCGTATGTAGGGGCAGCAGATGCTTAACAACTCCATGAGGGGCATGTTCACCTGACGACGAGCAGAAACATGTAGCACATGGCCTCACAGCGATGCAAATCGGACGCGCTTGAGCCCCTTTCCAGGCAGCTGCCCCTGTCCAGCCTGACGCACAATATCACCCGCAGCAGGCCCCCTCAGCTCCCTGCTGCTTCGTGTCCCAGCTGCTGCGTGCAGCCCTGCCCCATGCTCATGCACAGCACCCAGCAGCAAATCTTCACCCTCATCCGACACCACACCCAACAGGCCAGGGCCGCGTGAATGGCTGTGGCTGGGTAAGGCACCTAGAAGGTGGTTCTCTGAGTGCCCAAGCACCAGCCGCAGGGGCGATGCATCCAAGGTAGCCCCGGGCCCCTGCAGAGGCATGCAGGGGCGTTGCTGCTGCGATGGCTGCAGATCTTGGGAGCGCATGAACCCCTGGGTTGGAGATCCCAACCTGAGATCCAAGCTATCATCTTCAGCAGTGGCCCAGTCATCGTCCCAGAGGTCCTGTCGCCCCAGGGACAAGCCAGACCCTCGTTGCTGGAAGCTGCCCAACAACCCAGATAGCTCCACTGGGTCTGACCTTGGCGCCAGCTGAGCCAGCATGGGAGCTTGTGTGCCTGCATGCGTCCTGAAGGCACCTGCCAACGGGCTGTAAGTACTTCTACGCTCATGTGCTGTGCTCACACCACCGCCAGCAAACATGCTGCCGCCACCATCCCAGCTGTCATCCAAGTCTTGTTCCAAGCCAGCCAGCAAGGAGCCCTCTTCTGCCCTCTGATGCTGCAGCGTGGACAAGCCAGCTTGCTGCGCCCTTTGCAGCGACAACCCCGCTGCTTCCCAGTCAGATGGGGAGGTGCCTGTGGCCCAAAAGCGACACGCTGGCAGTGCATGGCTTGGCGGGCTGGTCGTCCTGTGGTTGTGCAACGCCCGCTGGACAGAGCCCACACCGTTAATGGACTGTTGAGCTCGCCTGCTGGTTGGGCCTCCTGTGTGTTGCAGTTGCAGAGGGGACATGCATGATGGACTTGACATTGGTCCTGAGCCACCGGCCATGTGTCGGTTTGTAGGCAGGCGGCCCAGCAGCTGCCCCACATCATCGCCGTCCTCATCATCTGCAGCCCCCAGGAGCCCATCGGCATGTCGCGCACTGAGATGCTGAGAAGGCACACAGCCCCGCGCCGCCTGCTGCGCAAGCGTTGATGCCGCCCGTTGATCACGAGTTCCGTGCAATTCATCTGGTGCACTTCCAGCAGGCAGACCAATCCCGGCCATTTGGAGGCTGCTCAGGCTGTTGTCAGACGCAGAGGGTGCCTGCCATGCACTGGACTCTGGAGTTGGTGCAGCAACAGGGCGCACATGCTCGGGTGAGGCTGATGGCAACTGCAGCATGCTCGGCTCCAGAAGCTTCTCACCACGTGCGATCCCTGCAGGTGCACGTGCGTGGCCACAGAACACGAGCTTATTGTGAGCTGTGCCAGTGGCAGTATCGCTCTGGTCAATAGCCGGCCAGCAACGATGCTGCAGTGCATCAAGCAGCAGCATGCGAGGAGTAGAGTCCCATGTGATTCGAGTCCACCCTGTTGGCCCTGCACCGAACCTACCATGCCATGCAGAGCCTGGGACGCACATGCCCCCGACAAGGCCCTGCATCTCTAGTAAGTCATCCACATCATGCAGCTGCACTGCAGCCGGAGCCGCCTCGAGGTCCGTGCTAGCTCCTGATTGGCCGCTAGCTGGCAGCTGGGCGATGCATACATGCGGATTGGTGAGGCCAACAGCAGCTGCTGCAGTATCCAGCTCATGCCCAGCACTGACATGCGCTGGTTGGTGCATGCCGTGCCCACTGCTGCGGACCCCATCTGTGTTCCCAGTCCCAGCTGTCCCATTGCTCCTGCTGCCCCGCTGTGCACTGTCTTTTGAGGCTGTGCCTGCAGGCATCAAGCCTGAGGAGGCGATTGCATGGGCGCCCCCTAGATGGCTCCCAGATGCTGCAGGCAAGGGGCCAGGGGGTGCAGCTGATGGTGCAGGCGCAGCTGGTGGCCTTGCTGCAGGCATCGCAGCAGCTGCTGCAGGCGCAGTCTCTGGGCTGGGCGGTTCGTCTGTATCAATGCCAAACCTCAGCTTGAGCAGGTGAGCAACGCGCACCTTGGTGCTTGCGCCAGCGGCTGCACCTTTCTGGCCAAGCTGGTCTCCAGGGGCCGCAGCTGTCGCAGACAGGTCAGCTCCATGCGCCCCTACAACAGGCATTGCACGTGGCGCTGCACTAGCGGCTGCGGCTGCTGCAGCCGAGGGCACAAGCTGTGGTGCTGCAGCTCGCACTGGCTCTGCTGGCTCTGGTGCTGGTGGGGCTGATGATGTGGGCTGAGCTGCTGGCATGGGCGCTGGATGATGCATGGGGCCGTGAGGGCGACGCTCAGGCACGTCTGGCCTTGCCCCATGCAGCTCTGATAATGACAGCGCCTGCCCTGCCTTGCCCCTTTTCAAATTCAGGGCTGCATGTAGGGTATGCTGTCGCAGGGCCTGCAGGGCTTGCTGCCCAGGCAGCAGCAGCGTGTTGTGCAGGGGGTCTGCAAGCACTGCTGGCGCCTGCATGCCACTTTGCCCTTTGGACTGGCATGGCTCCTCTGTCCCTGGCAGGAGCTGGCGCTGTGTGCCCGCAGGCTTTGCAGAGGACTGCAACAGAGACCATAACAAGTTGATGTCAAACCCTGCAACGAAGGCTCGCTGCAACACGTGTGCTTGCCAAGAGTGCGCACCTTTCTGTCACGTGACCTGCCTCTGCCACCTCGTCCTGTTCCATATTCTCTGCCCATGGGGGCTGCTCAGTATCCCCTGGCTTGCTACTGCAGCTTTCAATCGTTGTATGTGTGAGGTGCGTGCGATAGCGTCGAGCCCGCGTGAAGCCATTGCTGTACAAGTGAAACATGTGACGTGACTATTGGACAAGGAAAGGCTTGTGCCAGATCAAGGGCCAATGCCTTTGCAAAGCATGGGCTTTGAGTATGCAGGCTCGTGATCACTGCCTTTCACACACGCATTCACATGGTGCATGCAGCTTGGGCACCCAGGGCCATCTCACATGCTGCTCCTGATGTGCAGGCATCGCTACATGATCCGACTGAAGAGAGCGGGTTTGCGCGTGCTTGCACAGTTTGATTGCAACAGGTTTGCGCGTGCTTGCACAGTTTAAGTGCAGAGGCATCCACAGCATGGCAGATGCCTGGCATGGGCTGCCGGTCAGCGGAATGTAAACAGATGCTTGAACTTTGCAGCATCTGTTGCTAAGAAGGTGAGTTGATTAGCCAACAGGCCCTGCACCAGCAGGTCCTCAGCAGATCTCCTCAGCCCTACACGTACAGGTATGGCAGTGCAGCCTGAATCCGGCAAAAAAGACGGTGGGCGCAGCTCGTCCCAGTTGATAGGTGGGCACGCGGCTGCTACTTGACTCCTTGGAGGGTACTAGCACCCATTGGGTGATGAGGGAGTGGTGTGCTCTGAGGGAGTGGTGTGCTCTGGAGCTGAGCCGCAGGGTGTTTTGCTGCGCGTTTGCTTGATATCAATTGTTAAAGCAAATGCGCTGTGGATGGTGAGGCAGGCGCTTGTCAGATTGCTGCGATAAACGGGCCACGCCTCGTGAACGCCCTAGAGTTGCATCCATTGCGTAAAAAGAGCTGCACAAGTGCTGCTGGGCGTCCTTGAGCAAGCATGGTTGCAAAAGATGCAGAGCGGGCAGGTGGTGCCCAGCATAAGGAGGACACATGGCGCAGCGTCATGATGACC
Organism: Chlamydomonas applanata; assembly: GCA_001662365.1. Lineage (NCBI taxonomy): Eukaryota > Viridiplantae > Chlorophyta > Chlorophyceae > Chlamydomonadales > Chlamydomonadaceae > Chlamydomonas > Chlamydomonas applanata. Next base: position 37,702 of record BDCZ01000082.1, read on the forward strand.
TACTGGTGGGTGTACGCCAGCTTCCGCGTGAGCTTGACTGGGTGTTATGCTCGAGCCAGGGATCTGGCCGACGACAGACGTTGAAGCACCCACCTCCTTGCTGCGCAGCTACATCGTGCTATGGATTGGGCTCTCCGCGGCAGTGATTCTTATCAACAAATACGTGCTGGCGTACACCAATTTTCCTTACCCAGTGGCACTCACCCTGGTGCACATGGCATTCTGTTCCACCTTGGCCTTCGGGTTAATAGCGTGCAAGGTCACGGAGACGGTCCACATGGACTCGCAAACATACATCAAGTAGGTGCCACATGGGCATCATGCAAGCATGTGCACAGCATGCAAGTGCATTGACAGCACCTCATGCAGCAGGTGCCCAGGACAGATGCCTGCATGCTGGTTTTGCTTGTGCATGGCCTGCAATGACTGGTGCACGTGCTGATGGGACATGCCTGGATTGCCTGCAGGAACGTCCTGCCGATTGCAGCACTGTTCTCGGGGACGCTCTGGATGGGCAATGCAGCATACCTGTACTTGTCAGTGGCATTTATTCAGATGCTTAAGGTGTGTGCCAGCACGCTGCTGGGTGCCAGATGCACAATTTGCAGTTGCAGCCTGTAATCATGTGCGTCGGTTTCGACACACAGGGGTTGGAGCAGCACACCTGGAATGAAGTGCCCACTCGACTGCATAGACACTTCATGCATCCTAGTGGGCATGTCATCAATATCTTGTTGCTGCTCATGCCATGCGCAGGCCATGATGCCAATCACAGTATTTGCAGTTGGTGTGATGCTGGGGACAGAACACTACAACATCATCTACCTGATGAACATGGTGCTGGTGGCAGTTGGAGTGGCGGCGGCCTCGTACGGTGCGTGCGCGTTGGTACGCTCCAAGCGCACACGGCCAATGCTTCATCTGAGCAGAAGGGTGGCGATCATGCCAGGCACATGGCATCGTGCACCATGAGCACGTCAGAGCTTACAGAACGCCAGCGTCATAACACCAACGCCACCTGGCGACATGGGTGACGAGCCAAGACCACACACCCTGCATTTGTCCTGTGTACGCCTCTACATGCAGGCGAGCTCAACTTTGACGTGTTGGGCGTGATCTTCCAGGGCGGCTCAATCGCCACCGAGTCCTTCCGCCTGGTGCTCATTCAGATCCTGCTGCAGCGCGCGGGCATCAAGCTCAACCCCATCACCACGCTGTACTACATCGCGCCCGCGTGCTTTGTGTTCCTGTGCGTGCCCTTCACCGTTCTGGAGATGCCGCGCATGATCCACGACGAGGCGATGCAGATCAATGCGCCACTGCTGCTGTGCAGCGCGGCAGCTGCGTTTGGTGGGTGCAGCGACAGCAGGATGTGTGAGGGGCGGAAGAACACTCAGCAAGGGTGTTGTCCTGAGAAGATGGGGCGGCAGGGCGATGGTGGTGTTGGTGGTGGCGGTGATGGCGTGCACTGCTGGTGCGTTCATCAAATCTGTGTTGCCGAATGGTTGGGCAGTGCGGCAGTATGGCCTGTGGTTGGGAAGTGCCTGCAACCTCTCCTTGCCCTGTTCTGCTCCTGCCCTGCCCTTCCAGCGCTCAACATGTCTGTGTTCTTGCTGATCGGCAAAAGCTCGGCGCTGACCATGAATGTGGCGGGCGTCGTGAAGGACTGGCTGCTGATCGGCCTGTCGGTGGCGTTGTACAAGTGCGTGCAGCAGCACACGCGCTGGGGGGTGGGGTGTGTGCGCCCGGGGGATGGGCTTGAGCAATCATATTCGGTGCTGTCATTGCAGGTTGCAGTCAACACACACCAGTTGCAGCTCTGAAAGCGTGGGTTATGGGAATGGTTCTGACGTCAACACGCACTTTGGATCACCACCTGCAGGTCGCCTGTGTCGCAGCTGCAGCTGGTTGGGTATGGCGTCGCGTTCCTGGGTGTATGCTGGTACAACTACATGAAGTTCCAAGCCATGAAAACGGCAGCGCCTCCCCCACCACCAGCAAAGGAGGAACAGACGGCGTTGCTGAATGGCAATGCCCAGACGCACCACCATGGTCGCACGTGATTGCGAAGGCTGGCCATCATGCGCTTAGACAGCTAGATCGGGTAGGTCATAGCAACAAGCGGCTCCAGGGGATGGGGCACTTGACGGCTGGCTGAGCTGCCCTGCCAAAAGACAGGTCAACGTTGAAAGTCAAACACAGATGGCAGGGTGATGTGTGGTGCCCAGAAGTTGGGCCCCTGAACAGCAGGCACTATCTTCTTGTAAAGAACTCCTAGCACACTGAACACGTTGCACTGTCGAAGGCAACATGTGACACGTAAACCTATCAAAGGCAACATGGTCCGTAGCTCAGTTCGAGTGCTGTTACGCACTCGACCGTCAACGATTGACAATCCCAACCTGCAAGTACAATCTGACAAGAAGGTCAGCTGCGCGGTCCAAACTCTGAAGGCGACGCCAACATTGTTTTTGAAGTTTCTTAAATTCCTTTATATTATCTTCACAGACTGTGGTGGTGGTCACGCCCAAGACCGCGTCTGCCTCAGGGCCAGCACAGGGACCAGGAGGTAGTCAATACCAGGTGTGCAACTCAACTGCATCTGGCCATGAGTGCCTCCAGCGCATGTGAACCATGCGCATGCTGAGCGCATCCACTCAACTGCATGCACTCAATGTCATTATAATGCACGCTGCATGCTGCATGACACATGTCTGCGGCTCCACACGCAGTTCAAGTTCGATGCAGTGCTGAAAGACGTCAGCCAGGAGGACGTTTGCGAGGCAGCTGCAGCAGATGTGCTGCAGAGCGCGCTCAGCGGCTACAATGGCACCATCCTGGTACGTAGCTGCCTCATCACCACGCACATTGCAGACGCACCCTGCTGCTGAGTCCATGCAGACAGCCACAAGTACAGCTGCCTCCGGTAGTAACGAGCCCCACTGCCTGGTGCTCCTGCAGTGCTATGGCCAGACAGGTGCTGGCAAGACATATACAATGTCTGGTGGTCGTCAGAACTTCAAGCAGCGAGGCCTCATCCCCCGTGTGCTCACTCAGCTGTTCAACGAGATCAAAAACTTGGCAGACACCGAGTGCAGGGTGAGGCGCATGTGATGATGGATGTCATGAGCACGTTGCACGTTGCCAGATTGGGATATGGCAGACGTGCACAGGTGCAGAGATGCTGACATTGCAGGGCAATGGTGTCCCAAGAGTGGTCACAAGCACTGCATGGCATGGCGCTGTGCACGTGCTCCACGCACATACAGGTCACGGTCACATTCCTTGAGATCTACAATGACCAGATGTATGATCTGCTGGACATCACAACTCAGCCACATGAGATTGTGGTGCACGAGCGGCCAGGTGAGTGGTGATGTGTGGCCTGCCGAGCTAGCCCACATGCAACATGTGATATGCATATATCATCAATGTCGATATACCAAAAATCATACATGCCGTTGTGATTGTGACATCACAGCCGCTTTTCAGCTCTGCTGTGGTTCAATTTAAGGCCGGGGTTCCTGTGCGCGGTGCATGCTTTCTTGGCATCTGGACATTTGTGCGGGTGTCGCTTGCAAGTGACTGGGTTCACTGGTGTATGAGGTCATATGCAGGTGTGAGCGGCACCAGCGTGACTGTCAATGGACTCAAGAGCTGCTCAGTCAACAGCGAGGGGGAGGCGCTGCAGCTGGTGTTCGAGGTACATGCGGGTGCACAGCAGTGCCTGAAGCCTGCCGTGTGCCTAGAGGGGGTGCAGCCCCAGTCGCTGCCCTTCGCACTCGTGTTCACCACGGGGCTGGCCCAGGGCGCTGGGCATGGGAGGGAGCATGTTTACATGTGGCGGCAGCAGCTTGTGGGAGGCAATGTGCAACTTGGCTGCACAGGAGCTGAGCCACGAGTCTGGACAGCGGCACAGTGGCAATGGCGTCATGCAGAAGTACGGGCTGACGTGTGCTTGTGTGCGCGTGGCTGCGTGCAGGGCGAGACGAACCGCGTGATTGGCGAGCACCAGCTGAACCGGGAGTCCTCACGCTCCCACTCCATCTTCACCATCCAGCTGGAGATGCGTGCCACAGGCAGCCCAACAATCACGGTGCGTACTGCCTGCTGTATGCAGGCAGCATTGGCGCCGTCTCTGTTTCTCTCTTACTGTCATAGGCACGCTACCAGCGTTTCGTTACCACTATCAACACCTCAGACTCACTCACTCGCTGCTTGCTGATCAATACCAGTCTCACTACCCACATCACCACCTCCATGAACATCCCTCAGAATCACTCAATGATTTGGTTTGGCAGCCCATGGAACACCGCTCACAGCAAACATTGCTCCATAACCGGCTGAAGCCTTGTCCTCTGTATGTCACCTGCATGCATGTGACGTAAGTGACCTGCATGCATGTGATCTATGTGAACTGCATGCATGCCACCCCCGCGCAGACATCCAAGCTCCACCTGGTGGACCTGGCAGGCAGCGAGCGCGTGAGCAAGACACGCAGCGAGGGGTCGGTGCTGCGCGAAGCGGGCCACATCAACAAGTCACTGTCCATCCTAGAGCAGGTGTGTGTTCCAGGGTCTCCAATGTCCAAACAAAATCAGAGGACAGTCAACAGCCTGCAGCATCACGGGATTCTCAACACTTGCCTTACTTTGTCATCCACTGCATTGGCGGCTGGCTGCATTTGCATGGCCAGCCTCACCAAGTCCACGGCGAAATCATACTGAACTAATTGTGGTGTGCGGGCACATATCCCTGCTCTGTGACAGGTCATTCTGGCTCTGTCGGAAAAGGGGCGGGAGCACGTGCCCTTCCGGAACTCACGCCTCACGCATGTACTGCGTGACTCCCTTGGGGGTAACTGCAAGACGGTGCTGATCGCCAATGTGTGAGTGTGCAGGCTTGGTGGGCTGCGGCAGTGTTCTGCGAGTGCACATTTGCAAAACAGCAGCTGGGGCGTGGATCCTACGTGTAGCTACTATCAAAACGGTGTGTGTTGAAACTGTTGAAATGTCTCCTTGGGTGTCTGCAGGTGGAGCGACCCTGGGCAGACAGATGAGACGCTGTCCACGTGCCGCTTCGCGCAGCGCATGGCGCGCATCACGTGTGAGATTATGCCCAATGTCAGCCAGGACGGTGGCGCAGTGGTGAAGCAGCTGCAGAGGTGCGGGCCTGTACCAGCTGGTCTTGTCATGGTTGCCCACGTGCACAACCTCATCATGGCTGCCCAGTGCCCACATGCCCCAGCCTTTTCGTGGATCACGCAAGTGCATTGCACGCTGCATCGGCCACAGCGTGGAAAGGAGTGAGGCAGCTGTGGCATCATATGCCTCGGCACGCAGCTGGGCTGGCATGCAGCTGCCTGCGCTAGGCATCAGGCATGCCCCATGAAGGCGTCCACCTCGATGTTCTCATCTTTTCGCTTTCTTTTATAATATCTTCGTCACACTCCTTTTTTCCTGGTACTCTTCATTGCAGGCAAGTGCAAGAACTGCAGGCAGAGCTGGCAATGCATGATGCCATGGCAGGCCGGCAGGCAGGGGCCATGGCATACGGGCCCTACACACCACAGCAGCGGGCACTGCTGCAGGAGCAGGTGGCGGCCTTCCTGGCGCCTGGGTCAGCAGAGGATTCCATCGAGCCTCTGGAACTGTTGAGCCTCAGGCACATCAAGGAAGTGCTCTTATGTGTCAAGTCCATGTATCGGGCGCGTGTGGCTGCGCTGCCGCCACCAGGCACAGCATCACCAACTGCAGCGGAGGGTGCAGGATCTGCAGGGACCGGATCATCTGGCCGTGTAGGTACTGTAGCTGGCACCAAACCAGGGCCCAGCCCAGGGAAGCCACCCAGCACCGGAGCAGGCGGCGGGGGTGCTGGAGGGGTGGGGGACATGGATGCGGATGTCCAGGGTGGTGGGGTGGGTGTGGCGCCAGATGATGCCCGGCCAGGGCCAGGTGAGGGGGAGGATGAGCAGCCGCCCGCCAGCACGTCAAGCCAGTCGCCAGGTGGGGCCAGCAAAGCAGCAGGCAGGCCCCTGGCTGCAGTGCCTCCTGATTTGAATGTTGCGCTGCAAGCGTTCAAGGGCAGTGGGGCTGGAGCAGCCAAAGCATCTCTGTTAGCCGAGAACAAGGCGCGCCTGCGGGCGACAAAGAAAAAGGCCAAGGTGTGCAGTCGGCAATGCTGTGCAGCATGGGTGTACATGTGTGCTTTGCCTTTGCCACGTATGCTGCAGATCGTTTGGAGCGATGTGGTAGGAACACTGTGAGAATAAGGGAGAAGAACCTATAAACCACCCGCCTGAGGGCCTCAGCTGTTGCACTGTACACGTGAACAGCTCTAAATGCTGTTGCTGTATTGATGTTGCGAACTGCAGGAGCTTGGCTTGTCGATAAATGCAGCCAAGCGTGAGCTGGATGCCACAAAGGCACGGGCAGACGAGCTGAAGGCAGCACGGCAAGCCAAAGGGGGGGAGGCTGCGATGGTGAGCTATGCCTCATGTGTTGTGCTGTACAGGCCGCAGCATAAGGCATCTGCAGGTGACTGGCTGTGGCTGGTGGTCAGTGCTGACTGTATTGCTGTGGGTGGCGATGGACTGAAAGCTGCCGATCGCACTTGGCGACCAGAGCCATGAGTGCTGTCCAACGCTCGGTCAAACCCTGGTCAAACATGGTCAAACGCACGCGTGATTGCAGGTACTGGAGCCTGAGGAACTGACGGCCCTGTCCAGAATTAAGGAACTGAAGCAGCAGTACAGGGACCAGTTTTCGGAGCTGCAGATGATCAAGAGTGAGGTGCGTGCAAACCAATGAACCTGTGCAGGGCGGGCTGGGTGGCGCACACAGACACGCTCATTTCTGGTCGGGTGCATACACAGCGGATCGCGTGCACAGCTACACGCATGCTGCAGAGGCGGGCCATATGTCAGGAGGATATGTGAGCGGTCAGGCATGTCAGTAGGGGCTACTACAAGGGGGAAAGGGGGGAGGGGCTCCTTGCAGATGATGGTTGCATTGCGTACCAACCTCAAGTCCCTGGTCCTGCACACGGATGCATACAGGTGGACTACACACAGCAGCTGGTGGCCACATGCACCCAGGAGGCCCTTGAAGATTTCAAGCAGTGGTTCACAGACACTTATGGAGTGGCCCCCAATGCCAGCCCCACACTGCTGGAGCTGGACGGGGATGTGGGGGATGGTGGGGAGGGGCCCATGTCCCCATCAGCTGCCTCAGTCACGTCTTCAACAGCTGCACCGGGGTCAGTGGCTTCTATTGCATCGTCCTCACCAGGTGCTGTGCCCAGGCAGCGGATGGGTGTGGCGCCAGCAGCGCCGACCTCAGGTGCTGCAGCGGCAGGAATGGCACGCAAGGCACCTGTGCACGGTACACCGACGAGAGCTAGCCCCAGCCCTGCTCGGAGGCCCGCAGCTGCCCCAAAGCCCAAGCCAATGCTTCCACAGCCAGAGCCGGATGAGCTGACAGACCCAGAGGCTGCTGCCTTCTACGCCGCCCAGCAGAAAATGATCGAGCGGACGACAGGCGTGGCACACCGGCCAGGTTCCAGCAAAAAGCGCATGGGTCAGGACCTTGGCTTTTCAACAACCAGCCGTGCTGACATTACAGCCAAGACGTCGCCTGACGTTTTCACCAAGGGGAACAACCCAAAGCATGGTGACAAGTGACAGGTGGCTGGCTGGCTGGCTGGCTGGCTGACTTGTGCTAGAGAAAATGGGTCCGGGAAGGGTCTTGCTGTCGCGCTGGCTAGCAGTGTCCACCGCATGGTGGTGGCTGGCTGACAGGCCGCACACTGTAAACACGGACATGCACAGGAAGCTGCCAGACCCTTACGCACATTGTACTGCTCAGGGCTTGGTGTACTGCGTTAGACTTGCGGTCTCCAGCAGCCATTTTTGCTAGCTACACGACCAGAATCATGTCATGCACCAGAAATTACACGTCTGCGCTTCTGCAGACTCGGCCCGAAGGGGCGGTGGTGGAACGAAGTGCAAGATATCCTCTTTTAAAGATGCATCTATGAATCAAATCTGGTCATGCTGAGGCTCGGTGTGCTCCTGGTACTCTGCTTATGCATCAGGGGTGGGTCGCAGCAGACGATCACAATCACAGAGCCTCGGATACTGTTGGATGGGCTTCGAAGCCTTTACGAGGGACAGAACGTGCTGTACCTCACGGACCCTGGGACAATTGTGAACCTGACATCGTTAGAGCTCAAGCCGTTGTCTCCAGACGTCCAGAACGTGATCTTGACCATCCAGACACGGGGTGCTAACCAGACTGCTGATGCCTCTAGCACTCCAGCACAACGAGCTATTGTCGACCTGGGCGCAAGAGAGAGGTTCACGGTAGGCGCTAGTATGCGCGGGGTATACTGGCAAGGCCCAAGGCCTCCTCCATGACATGCACGTAATGCACAAATGCAGCAAGGGCTAGCCCCATGTCACTTGCCCCATGTGCAGCAGGGCAGCATAGCAAGGGGACGGTCAGGGGCTGCAGCACTGTGCAGTAGTCCCTTTGGCCCATCACATCTGCACTGCCACCTGCATGGCTCGGGAAGCAGCCGATTGTTCATGCATGGCATGCAAGACAGAGGTACATCTGGGTCATCTGATGTAATGCTCATGTGCATGCAGACTGGGCTGCTGGGCACCGGCAGCTGGCGTATGTACTGCAACTCCATCGTCTTGATTGGTGCGTGGACGTGGTACCGCGGACAACATCAACCAGTACCAACCACCCTGCCCGTTCAGACAAAGCGTGCCATACATTGCAATTGATCAAACAGGTTTTGAACGCTTCAATAAGGCGGGGAAGAGCTCAAACTGTGCAGCGTGTGACGTTTGGCGACTGTACATGCAGGAATGTGCTTCAAAGATAACAGAGACCTTCTCAAAGGCATCAAAGCTGGCTGGGTTTCCAACCAGGTGTGCATCTTGGCCTTTGGCTTGGCTGCTAAGTGGCTCGATTGTTTAGGCTCCGCTGCACATTGGACAGCCAATCAGCTGTAGGTCATTGCTCTGTCTACTGTGATGTCTGATCTATGTCCTATCAGAGGCCTCTGCTGCATGCCGCACTCAGGCCAGCAAACAAAAGCTATGTTCAGATTGAAGTTTGCACCATTGCATTCCGTGCACTACTTGTGCTGCTCTCCACCCGTGCTGCTCCGTCCACCCATACATCACTCACTTGACGCTGGGTCACTTGCACTTGCACTGCGCCTGCTGCCAGGCTATCTACTTCCTCAACCTAAAGCAGTCATCCTCCACCTTTCAGCTGCGGATGCATGCGCGGGACAGCATCACTGTCACATCAAAGCAGGATTTGTATGGGCTCCTCTACGTTGTGGTAGGTACTGTTTGCAGGAGCTGCGGAGGCTTGTGAAGCCGTGGAAGCTTTGACTGCCTGCTTCAGTAGGTTGCATCCTCCTAACCTGCCACTGCTGGCTACCGCTTAGGTCTCCATGCTACTGTTACAGCTGATAGGATTGCAATCGAGGCACACAGCTGGCTAAGGGCTGCTGTGCCTACAACGGCTGGTGAAAGCAGAGGTACTGTGCCTTCACGGCTTCAGCAATCAGGTGCAGTTGCTGCTGGTTGACATGCCCTGCCGCTGTGACAATCATGCACACAGGTGTTGCAAGACTTGGTGCCTCAGTTTCCTCAGATCCAGCCCTTTGCCAACATCTGGCTGGCATTCCTAGGGAACCTTCACACAATAATCGAGAGGGTACGCAGACAAGCACAGTGTCTATGTGGGGCCTGGCGATTACCGACACCAATAGCTGCATGCCTGCATGGCACAGAGGACCATCGCATGCATGGCACATGGACCATGCATGGCACAGAGGACCATGAGGACACAGCACGAAGAGGACCATGGCACTGGGGATTCTGCTGTTCTGCAGCCGAGTAGCTGTTGCAAGATCCACGCATGCTACAACAATGCACACTTGCACATGTTACACCTGCTGTAGCGGCATTGGCTGCCATGTCTTACGGCAGGTCACACCCTACTCTGTTCATTTCCGTACCACACTGGCTACTGTTGCCAAGCTGGATAACCACACACTGACCACTGGTGACAACCCATACTTGCCAATTCATGGCTTGGACAAGGTGCTGCTGCGTGAAAATGCCCTTGCTTTATTACCCTTCCTTCTTCTCATCTATGTCCCCTGCTGAATCTTGACTATCTCCTGCATCATATGCTGACAGCCCACCCGCCTGCCTGCATGCCAGCTCACCTGCCTGGCCATCCATACATCGACCTGACGTGTCGCGCGCCTGTCGGCTGCCCTTCTCGTCCACTGGCCAGCGTACCTGCCCGCCAACCTGCCTGCCTAACTTGCCCAACACGCGATGGTCTCACTGGCCTGACCTCACTCTTCTTACTGACCTGGCTTGTGTCCAGAACGGGCTACCGCCACTACGCTTGTGTGCGGGGGAGACGGGCGGGGGTAGGCCCCTAGACGAGGACCAGATGGCTGTCATAACTTCTGTGTGAGTCACCCTATGGCTCCTATGGCTGTCCAGTCAGCTGCCCAGTGCCAGTCAATGGCCCTGCAGTCATCCTGGCTTTACATCCAATGACGTGAAGGTCCTGGCTCACTTGCATGTATGCATGTAGTGCAGTGAGGTCGCGTTGGTCATGTACGCTCATTAGAACAGATGCTTGTCTTGAGTCACAGTGCTTGTGTCGTCAACGTGTGCCCGCAGGTCGCCCATCTGGGTGACCACTAGTTCTCAGGATCTGGGGAAGGCTCTGGTCAACATGTCAGCCTATGCCCTGTCGGTCAACCGGGTGATCGGCCAGGTGTGCTGGCTGCCCCAAAAGCTGTGGTTCAGAGCTTCAGACAGTAAAGGCAGACAGAGTGGAGACGGTGGTGGAGCTCTACCCTTGGTGGTGTTCGGCTGGATGATAGAGGCCGGCAATAATTGTCAAGTTGGTTTCAGTGTCAGCCTTCAGCAACTTCACATTGTGTAAACCAAGGCAGGGCATAGCCCCACTGTCTAACTGCTGCGTTCCTCCTTTGCACATGCAGTCATGGCCTCCCTGTGTTGTGCTACTGGAAGATGCGAGCCTGGCGCAGGCTGTGGCAGCACAACAGCCACTGGCGCTCCCCTGGTTTGCAATCCTGAAGGGGCCCTTTGGGCATGTGGCGGAGGACAGCAAAGCAGTCGCACTGGTGCGCCCACGTTATGCTGGAGTGCATTGGCTAAATGAATGGCACAGGGCACCCTTCTTTTGTCTGGACCATTGTTGTTGCTGATTTCGTTTCTGCACACTGCACAGCAGTACCCCCTCACTGACCAGCTGGACGTTGAGCCTGATGCGTAGTGGGGCAGGTGATGTCGCGCTCACCGTGTACGATCCGGATTGGCTGTGCTGCGTCACCCTGCATGGACATATATGGCTATGGAGCTATGGTTACTGACTGCTAATCCATTGGGGCCTTGTGGACCTGGCTTCTGATCACAGGACTTTGGCAACGCCACCTCTCCCTTGGTCACTCTACTAGTCACGCCTGCATACACCAGCCGCTTATTCCTTCAGCGGCTCACATTGACAGGGCTGGGGGCAGCACCCCTGGCACCCCTTCTCCCACAGAACAGCACAGTGGTTGCCCAGCAGTACACCTCTGCGCTCCCCCTCTGGGCCCTTGGGCTGCAGCAGCGAAATGTGTCCACCGTCTTCATCTACAATGTGACAATCGAGCTGCCTCCCTCGGATTATGTAGCACTGCTGGCTGCTGCGTTGCGTGGGCCAGCGTGGCGTACAGGAGCCAACACCACAGCACCCCTCATGGATCGTATCCTCATGTTTGTCCCCTCGGCCTTCAGCGAACCTGGAGTTCTGCTCAGCACCAACGCATCCAACCTGCTCCTGCTGCAATTCTCTGGGTTTGGCATCAATGCCACCTACCTCCACTGTCAACCGTCCCAACCTCTGGCTCCATGCACCCCGCTGCCAGATTGGAACGAAACCAGGCCTGAGTGTGCGCCGCCAGCTGCGCACAAACCTGATCAGAGTTCTGCAAAGAGCAACAAGGCTCTTGCCCTTGGCCTAGGCCTGGGACTGGGGCTAGGGCTGCCTGCTGCAGTCCTTTTCATGGGTGCTGTGGTGCTGGTGTTGCGGGCCCATTGCAAGGAGGCGGCAGCAGCAGGAGAAGAGGCCTTGAAATCCGGAAGGTGTGTGTGGAGGTCATGTGGATCAGTGAGCTTGGCCAACCACCTCTAAGCAACCACAATGCATCCACCATGCAACCACCACAGTATGCAACCACCATGCCGCCAGCATGCACATCGTGCCATCTGTATACTATGCTTCCTGTCTCTGTTTTTGGCTGCATGATATGACCTCATTGGCGTACTCATAACCTAGGAGTATTCATTGCAAAGTGCTTGCTGCTTTCGTCCTGCTTCCTTATTGGCCACTGGTGCTGTGCAGGCACGCTGACTCGGACGCCTTTTCAAGGGGCTCCCAGGCCACTATCGCCGTAATAAAGCCAAGTTGTGGCACTGGCCCCACCACCAAGTCGTCTGAGGCAACTGGGCTGACTGCCTCAGGGGATCTAAAGGCTGCTTCCCAGCGGACGGGCTCCTCAAAGACTTCAGCAGACAGGCTGCTTGTTGGTTCAAGGTCCAAGGAAGGGGCCAGCTCCAAGGACTCAGGTGCGCAGCATTCAAGCCGCGGCTGGCCATTTTATTCCTGGAAGTCCTTTGATGCTGACGAGTGTGATGCTGAGACATGTCCTGCCAGAGGTCCATCAGCATGCAAGCAAGGTGACGATTGTTCTATGCCCCTGCTACTGAGCTGACACCGGCTGTGACCATGCTTGCCAGAACTATGATCACATCACGGCTTGGCTAAGCCTGAGCAGCTCTGCTGCTGTCCAACCCGTCCCCCAACTGTTTGATAAGTATGCGTGCCTGTATTTGTGCACAGATCCGGAGCATGGCATGAGCGGAGGTGCCCAGGGCCAATCCTCCTCCTCCATGTCTCCTATCCTGTTGGACCAGTTGTCTGTGCTGCGAGATGCGTTCGAGTCGAGCGATGCATCACAGGCCTGGGAGTCAAGTATGCTTCTGAAGCACGCACTCCCAGTGAAAAGAGTGGAGGCCCTCTCTAAGACGCTGAGCGCAGGTCAGGGCAGCGGTACAAGATTCAATACAACATGTACAGGATATGAACACACATATTGTACCATGTGCACTGCATGTACCGCATGTGTCTTATCATGTGCATTGCATGCACTGCGTGGTCTGTGTGTTGTACTGAGTGTGCACGAGTACTGCTACTGCCTTGTAAAGAGTAGTCTCAATGTCTGCTTGCATCTGATAAGTAGTTGCTGGGGCTCACGGGTTGATGCCCTCGGCCTGTGTTTTGTTTTTGGTCCGCAGGCGCTGCCGACAAGTTGACTCTTGGCGCTGTGGTGGGGCACGGGGGATGGGGCACAGTATACAAAGGCGAGTGGCGAGGGCTTGAGGTGGCAGTCAAGACAGTGCTGTTTTCTGGGGCGCCCCAGCCGGCAGGTGAAGGTACAGCTGGAGGCCAGAAAGCACGCCACCAGCAGTACTCTCACACAGGTGTGTATGAGTGTACAGTACTCTGATAGTACCTCAACTACCTCTGGTGGATAGGTACTGTCCTCTGATAAGCAGGCTGGTTGCCAATGCACCCGCAGCTGTTAGCAGTGCTTGCCACATCATGTGCCTGTAAGATGTCTGCTATCCGGTAAACTGCCATCCTGAACGCCTGTTTGCACACCACCACCATGCTGCTTGGGGAGGGAGCAGGGGACACTGCCAAGTCCAGAAGCTGATATGCCATGGGTGGTTGCTTTGATGCGCTCTGATGTGCCTCCCCACACCCCTCTTTTTGCAGTGAACGAGGCGGCTGTGTGTCTGTCTGTACTGCACCTCAACTGCGTCGCCACGTACCACTATGACATCAAGGCAGTACAACACAAGCAGGAGCCAGGGCAGTATCTGGAGGTGGATGTACTGCCTGGGAGTGAGCTCAACACTGAGTACAAGCTGTACCTCATCCAGGAGTACATGTTATCATCACTGCTGGAGATGTGTGAGATGGGGGTGAGTAGAGGGGTACACGTAGAGTCGTAGACCGTTACACACAGTTGGTGTGATGTGGTACATGAGGCAAGGGGTCGGGAGCTTGGGACTGGTGTGCATGTTGCCCCACTGCGGCCTGCTGTTGGTAGAGGTCTTTCTTTCCTTATGTGGGTATGGTTGATGGCCTGTGTGTGGCGAGCTTCGTGGCGCCATGTATGCACAATTGCACATGGACTGCACGGAAACTATGCTGACGTGTGACAGTGCACCATGGCCATGCTAATGATAATAATAACACGGCGTGTCACAGATGTGTCTGCATGGCCATGCTGCACGCAGGTTTTACATAAAGGCCCTCAGGGCCCACCCATTTTGGCGCGGCTACTGCCCCTCATGTATGACATGGCATCTGGCCTCACGTACCTCCACTCTCGCAAGATCATTCACGGCGACCTCAAGCCAGACAACGTCCTGCTCAAGGCACGCTACCTCCATTTGCTGACACCTCTCTCCACCCTCAACCTGAGCTTAAACCCTGTCAAGCCTTGACCCTATGCAAATGTGGTAGTGGTATACGTATGTGGCTGACTGTTGCGCTCCTTCCTGCCATACAAAAGCCGTACCAGCTCACCCTATAGTAGACCCAGGGCAGTGCTGAGGCATGATGCTTGAACTCCTGCATGTCATGTGCGCAGCGCACATCCTGCTTGCATTCATACTGTGAAATGCAACTATTTGCAAAGACCCTGATCCCCACTCAACACCAGACTCATGCGCTGCTGCCTACAGGTGGACGGCCATGCACGGCGGGTGGTCGCGAAGCTCACTGACTTTGGGCTATCCACAGCACTGGATCCCTCCGCCACCCATGTGTCAAACTTCAAAAAGGGCACGGTGTCTTACATGGCCCCCGAGATCCTTCAGGAGGCAAGGCTCAGTCTAAAAGCGGACATCTACGCGCTTGGTGTGACCTGGTGGTAAGTGTGACCTGGGTGAAAAGTGTAAGGTGTGGGCAGGAAGTGTGACCTGGTGGTATGAGTGTGAGCCGCTGGCACACCAGCTGCCATGGGGCATGCAGTGGAGTTGCGCAGCAGCAGCAGCGGGCTGATGGTGCAGCACAGCAGCGCGGCTGCAGCCCAGGTCTTCAGCTGTGTGGAATGCATGTGTAGAGAGGCTGTGCTGCAGCCTCTGTCTATGCCAGGACTGGTGCCTCATGTACACTGAACGACTCTCAAGGCCTGCTTTTTGGGGTTTCTCATGTTCACACTGTGCGACCTGCACATGCAGGGAGGTCTACACGAGGGAGGCTCCGTTTGTGGGCTTGGAGGGTGGTGGCTTCATAGCTAGCCCACGCGTGGGCCAGATGCCTGAGACAGCAGATCCCCGCATCACTCGGCTGATCCAAAGTTGCCTGGCCCATGACGCGGCCTCGCGGCCCAGCGCTGCAGATCTGAAGGCGGCAGTAGCTGAGATCTGTACCGCCTACGGTGTACGGCTAGATGACAGGCTGGAGCCACTGACCCCACTGGAAGAGGCTCTGTCAGCTGGCTCAGCTGTAGCGGTACAAGGCGGCAGTAGCGAGCTACAAGGGCCTCGTGCTCAGTTGGAGGTCGCCCAGCCCCCAGCCCTGTCCGCCCCGCCATCTTCTCATGCGCAGGAGGCCTGAGGTGTGTGCGCAGCAGCTGCACTGTGTGGTATGACTTGTATCAATTCTCTGCAGTGCAGGCTGCTGTTGTGCAGCATCAAGCAGGTGTGTGAGAACACACACATACATCTGCTGGAATAAAAGGTGGCTGAGCATGTCTGGGAGAGGATAAACTCTGGGATAAACTGCCACAGTATGCAGGGTGTGGCAGTTCCCCCGCCTGCAGGGGTGGGAGGACGGGGCAGGAGCCAGTGGCAGGTGAAGGAATGTGGGGCACACGGCAGCCTGCTGTGCATGCCACCGCCATATTATGCGTCGTACAATCTGCATCGTGCTTTGCACATCGGTTGGGCAAGAAGAATATTACTAGTGAATGTAGTGATGCATGTCGTGGATCACTGCAGAGTGCTGAGACTTGGTTGCTTTGTGAGCAGGCATACATCAGAGTGTTTACCAATACATGTTGTCATTTGTCAGGCGTTTGGATACTGTATGCACATCGTACTGGTTGCTTACAGTCGATTCATGCAGAATCTCTTGATGGACACTTTGCTGCAAATGCTCGTTGATGTGCGCGTGTGAAGCTGCGCAACTCACGAAGCTACGATGGCATGCGGTGTTATACACTTTAGGCAAAAACAATGCTGCTTTTTCTAAACCCTAGGTGCTAGGGCTCGAGTCAGTTAAGTAAGTGACGACAAAGCTGCCCTCGGCGCATTTAAAATGTCTCTACGTCTCACAGTTCCCATTGCGCACAGCGCGCGGCCCCAGCTGTGCCCAGCCCGCATGGGGCTGACGGTGCAAGGTGTTTGCTCCACCAGCAAGCTTACAACCGCCATGGCTGGCATAACACCGCGAGTTACAAAGGCGACGGCACGTTCCCCTTTTGCTGTGGCTGCCACTCTGACGCCGGACAGCACTATGGTTGAGGAGCAGAGCCAGGAGGACGTTGCACGTGACGCAGTGGCCAGGGAATTTGCTGTTGCCTGCGCCGAGGTGGCGGACGATACCAAGTATGTGCTGCTGCTGCGTGTGGCCACGCATGCACGCCTCATGCATGCAACTGTACACAGGGCACCCTCTTCATCGTGTGTGCATGCTGAACGAATGTGGCGCTTTCCCCTTCCTCCTCTCCCTCCCCTCCCTTCTCCAGGTGCCAAGACATCAGCTGCCTGCACGTGGCGCCGCTGGTGTCGTGGACATCCTACATGGTGTTTGCCACAGTTTTCAGCAAGCCCCAGCTGATGGCAGCACTGGCACGGATAGAGAAGATGGTCCAGGAACAGTACCCTGACAGGTGTGTGTGCCTGTGACCACAACCTCAACCACCTGGGGCTTCCCTTCATTGTAATCAGGCAGTCAGCTGCATTGCTGTCATGCACGGTGCACCAAATGCTTGCTTGCATGGCCTTGACCTGTGCCGATGCTGTGCGCTACGGTGTGGCCATGTGGCTTGCATATACCACGTGCCATGCCACACCACAACCATGCGCCATGGCATGGTGCATGGACTCACGGTGTTATGCGTGCATGCGTGCTTGGCGCACCCCATCACAGGACAAGGCAGAATCAGCCAGGCTCTTCCCCATGGGAGTGCCTGGACTATGGCGATGTCGTGGTGCACCTGTTCACCGCAGAACAGCGGTGCGTGTCGCCCTGCTTCCCTGCCCGTTCGCGATCACACTTTGCATCAGACAGCCTGGCACGATCAGACCTACCCAGCTTGATAGGCCTATCACGTTTTTGTGACACGCCGTGTCACTATCAGTTTAGCTAGACAGGCCAGTGCCGGCGTCTGAGCAGCATGCCTGCTGCACCCCTGACAGGCAGCCGCCATCAGCCTAACTAGGCTGCATCTCACTCGGACCAGTGCTGGGCTTGCCAGCAAGCCATGTGCCATCTCGCTGCATCCCTGTGTTGGGCAGTGCCATGACTCTGCAGTCTTGACGCTGCTGCACCTCTGTGCCGCTGCACATGATCTGTGCCATCACGCTTACTGTATTTGTGTGATTGTGTGATGTGTGCGCAGTGAGACATATGACGTGGAGGGCTTTTACGCCGCAGCAGAGGATGTTGACCTCCCCTTTGCAGCACCCCCCACAGCAGAGCCCCAGGGGCCCAGGTGGACCACACAGTTTTGAGCCCCACCCAGTGCCCATGACCGGTCTGCTACTGGTGGTGTGGTGGTGTGCGTGTTTGTTTGCTGACGTGGTGATGGACGGGCAGCCGTGAACTGGCTGAACTGGCAGGCGTGTTGAGTAGTGGTGCGTGGTGGCAGTAAGAGATGGGCTGGACCGTGATTTTTATTCTGCTGATGCCCTTAAGATGAGATCAATGCTGTTGTCATCTAAAGGGAGACGGCGAGCGGCCCATCCCGGGTCGAAGGCCATGTAACCTAACAGTAACAGTGGTTTCTATTCTGCTGATGCCCCTCTGTAAGTTAAGCTTCAGAGACAGCAAGAGTATGGGCGCGCCCTTCATGAGTTATGGTGAGCTGTAATGCAACCCGAAGGACGCTGCCAGAAGTGCACAGATGTCAAGCTTACACACGCAAGAGCGCTGTACATATGCATGTGTCTGCAAAATCGGATTTTGAGCGCATACCTCCCTCAGCACTCCTACTCCTAACTAACAGCAAATCAATTGACCGCGCTGCTGAGGCGCGCAAAATGGCGCATCATGGAAAGCGTGTGCAAGACCGCATCATGACGTTCAGCAGCCAAGACCATCTGGTCCATGCAAAACAGAACAGCGGTAAGCTACTGGCATGCAAGCAAAGCTAAAAGTTAATCAGAAAGAGTTAACATAAGTAACATGATGATGCACATGGAGTTGGGTTCTGGAGCCTGTGACAGCTCAGACTTTTGCAAAGCATGCAGCATGCAACTGCACTTGGAATCAGACCATGAAGCATGCCTCCGCTTGCCCATGCCGCCTCATGTTTTCAGACGGCAGCAACGTAGTGGAAGCTTAGCAAAGCCAAAAGGTTGATGATCATGCCACCCCATCCGCCCTAGGCTAAACAGCACCATGCGCACCCCAGCGCACTGGGTGCATGCATGCCACCAATAATGATCGTCCTGCATGGGGCCAGTCCTGTGCCTGGCTGAAGTATTCCATAATTGCTATCGCCATCTTCAGACAAGCACAAACCGTCCGCATTGGATCGGATGCGCACACCACATAGGCGCCCAGTGCTGCTGCATGCACATCAAACGCCTGCAAACTTGTGCCCATGCTGTGCCTGGCGGCACAGCCCTTGCGACCACGTACCCAAGCCCCCCTCCCCATACACACACCATTCGTCTACCTTAAATTCCCCAGCACAAATCTCGCAAGCCTCATTCCCAAGCTTGCATGCTGCCCAATACGCCATACACGCATGTCAGTTCATGTAACGCAGCCAGCTGCAGGCTTGGCTCCAGTACCGTACTGTTCTAGTACTGTACTGCTCAGTGCGCTAGTACTGTACTGCTCTAGTACTGTACTGCCAGCATCTTGGCGGGCCGCAAAGCACACATGACACCAGCCTGAGCTGCATGAGCTTCCTGTCATAGGAATCATGGTGTTCTCGACGATGCGTCAAACCTGTAGTCAGACCTGTAGTCAAACTTGCGGTCAAACCCGCGGCAGTGAGACTTATCATCATGTGTGCTGCGGCTCAGATGGTTCCCGTCCCTCATGTCCATTACTTGGTGCCACCTCTGCGATGGGCTGCTGCATGCCAGCCGGCTGCTGCCTGGCCCTAGTATCTGTACTGCCCCTGGCAGGCGGTACTGCCATCCCATTGAAAGAGGGAGCTGCACAAGCAGTGGGGGATGTTGCACGTGGGACAACAGGGGTGCCCAGTGCTGTAGGAGGTGTAGGCATCGTGACCATGACATGGGGTCCGCTGGTCCAATCCACCCCTGCCACAGACCCAGAAGGGCTGTCACCACGCATGCCGTAGCTTGGACGCCAAAACACTTCGGTCGACCCAATGCTGACCTTGGCGAACCCGGTGCCGGCCCCGGATGCACTGACTCGGTGCATCGCGGCGTGTGGGGAGCCGCCTGCAGCTGTCCCTGTGGCGATGCTGCCTCTGCTGGGGCGCTGGCTGAGCGGTGGTGTGCCTGCACCGGCTACCACCGGATTGGATGCCCTGGCAAGCAGCTCCCGGTTGTCTCTGCCCATGCGGCTGGCGAGCCTGCCAGCCATCCCCCCTGCAAAGGCTGAAGCCAGCCCTGTGTAGGAATCCAAGCGAGGGGTCACACGGGCCACCTGCTGTGCATGAGACAGCCGGGTGGCCAGGCGATCCGAGACCTGGATCTGGCCAGGCTTGTTCTTTCCTGCTGCCGCTGCATCAGAGTGAGCACTTAAGCCAGAGACACCCCCCGAGTGGCCGTGGCCCATGGAGCGGACCGCCCGCAGCATGCGCTGGTTGAGGCTCATAGACTGGGGCAGCTGGGATGGGACGGTGTCTGAGGCACCACGTGCCAGTGGGCTGGCCGATCTGTCTGCCCGCATACTCCTGAGGCTCTGAAGCAGCGAGCGGGCTTGAGGCTTGGACACACGTTTGCTCTTTACTTGCTGCAGCTGCAGCGGCTGCTGCTGAGCTGAGACGGGGCCCTGGGCAGCAGAAGGCACACCCTGTGTGTGCAGCAGGTGTGTGCGCGCAGGAGCGAGGCCATCATTTACCATTGGTAGGCTTACATTACCATGGCAGAGCAGGCATGCAGAGGATCACAGCAACAGGCAAGGGACCTGGCATGCACAGGTATGCATGCATTGCAGTGACCATCAAGCATTGCCGAGGTTGGTGCATGGTCAGGCAGCATTAGACATGGTGGTGCAAGGTGTCAGTGCTCGTGGTGGCGATGGGGGTGGTGATAGTGGTGGTGGTGTGTGTATGGTGGTGGTGGGGTGGTGGCCATGTGATGTGTGGGTGCATGGGGTGGGGGCCACTGGGCAAAGCACGCACCGGCATCTCCATCACACGAATGACCACTGGGATGATGTCACCTTCAGCTGTCTCTGCATCTGCAGCCATAGCAACACACAACAAACAGCTCCTGTTAGCCACCTCGTCCCAGCATCTGGTGTGGTTGATGTTTGTGCACAGCGCGGGCACGCTGGGGTTGTAGGGAGGGCAGTGGCATGCAAGTATGAGAGAAGCACATGGGGTCGATGACGTGGTGGGAGGGATCCAGAGACAGGCCAGCAGTCGGCTGAAACATTTCTCTGTGTGGCTAGTGTGAAGTCACACTTACAGTGTGGGTACATCTCACACCGGGCCGGCAGGTCCTGCATAGGTACGTGGGGTGAAAGACCCACAGGTGGATATGTGTGAGCATGCAAGGCGGCGTGCCGGTCCTACGCAGCCGAGCACACTCAGAGCAGCACGGCCCTGATGAGGCCCTGGTGCCATGTAAGCATCAGCAGGTGGTGGAAACAAGCACATCCAAATGTCCGGGAGCAGTGGACGCTAGCTGCAACTGTCCAGCCTTGGAATCCACCTTGGATAACCCCATGGCTTGGGTCGCGCATAGCATCCATGAGAGTCCACAAGCAAGCTCACATACCCATATACGCATGCATATCAAAACCAAAAGAAAGCGCGTACCAGGTAGGAAGGTCCAAGGTCCAGCACAGCCGTCTGCACGTCTGTTGTAGGGCCTATTAGGGCCATGCGGCTGACCTGCTGCTCCACAATCAGCGCCACCTCCTCATCAAACTGAGCAGTGCACAGCAGAGCAGTACACAGCAGTACATACACAAGCGGTACAGCCCGCAGTTCACAACATGAGGACCCGGACGAGGACCGGTACAGTCTGATACATACTGTCGTGTGTGGATTGTGCTCTTGCAATGGGGGTGTCTAGCGGTGCCTTTAGAAGGTGCAAGCAGATTGATGCAAGCTGCCGCTGGCCACCTGGCCCCCAAGCTTGCATCAGCGCGCTCGAGCTCGTAGAGCTCACGAGCGCACCTCGAGCGGCATGTCAAACAGTACGTCATCCAGGCCCTCCTGGTCAAACGGGTACTCCAGGTCAGTCATGACCTTGTAGAGTGACATGGAAATGATGACGTACAGGCATGCTGCCACGTAGCCAGCAGGACACGCCTCCAGATCTGAACCTCCGTGATCTTCATCCCACATGCTCTGCATCCAGAGGGCAGTGCCATGATAAAAACAATAACACATGCCATGAGTCATCATATATCTTCTCTTCTCTAGTGATGTGCGCGTGACAGGCCGAAGAGGCAGCCGGTCACATGCCCGAGTGTGCGCCCAAGACCACATGGCGCTACAGCATGCTGCATGGACAGCCAGCATGGACAGGTAGTGCTGTACTGCGCCGCCCCTGACCTCACACTGCCCTGCTGCACCACACTGCGATGCCCCACCCTACTGCCCTGCCGAACCCTACCACTGCCCTGACCCACCCTGCCCATGCGCAAAGCCCATGATCATGGCCCGCCGGCAGCATGCATGCAGCGTGGCCGTGACCAGGCACATGCACACATGAGCACCACCGCATCTCACCTGCATCTTGCTCCCCAAATTCGCGAAATAGGGCGCCAGCAGCACGATACACACCCAGATGAGGCAGATGCACGTGTAGCGCATCATGATTGGGGTCCGGTACTCTTTGATGAACCTCAGAGTCTCCAGCTGTTCCACTGCCTGCCTCACATACTGAGCTAGACGGCTCATGCCACCCTCTCCAGCCTTCATGTAGCCTGCCTTGAGCGTCAGCGTCTCGTTCAGCACACTGATCTGGTTCATGATTTGGTAGCACTGGGAAGGTGCGTCCGGTCGGGGCCACATGCAATGCGCGGACGTGCACGCGGCAGGAAAGCAGGGTGTCATGTCAGTGGGTGTTTCACGCATGACAATGCAGCAAGAGGCTGCTACAGGAGGCTGGCACAAGTCATGCAAAGCAGCCCTGCTGGGAGCATGGGATTCGAACGGGCAAAGGTGAGGAGCTGAACGGACCAGTGTTACCGCCAGCACTGCCACACCCCGTGAGGTTATCTCACCTGCAGCAAATGCGCGCGGTTGCTGTCGACAGTGTCCAGGCGCGCGGCAGGACGAGGCGTCGACATATTGAACGTCCTGCTGTACATGCCGCCAGGGCCAGCTGGCGCAGCAGTCTTGCTGCCAGCCTGTGCTCCCACCTCCATGTTTTCGTCATGCAGCATGGTGTCCGCATGCAAGAACAGGCTCCATGTGCCCGCCTCCTTACTCATGAGCCGCTGCTCAGAGGTTGAGTCATACACGCTGCCGTGCAGCAGGTACTCTTTCAACGCCATGAGGAAACGTGTGACGAGCTTCCGTGCCGCGCGCCCCTCACTGGAAAGATTGTCACCGAGCTTGCGGCGTACGCCCATGCCATCACGTACGTCCCAATCGCGGTGGCAGTAGTAGAGGCTGGTCATGCAGCCCTTCAGGCTGGCGATTGCGGCCAACGCACGCTCACGCCTGCAGGGAGGGGGAGGGGCGGGTGGGGTGGGGTGGGGGCAGAAAGTGAGGGAGCAGGTGGGCATGACAATGGCAGGCATTGTTTCCACGATGAGGTGAACAGCGGTCCCCGCAGTCAGTCATGCACTGATTCTGTACAGACTGCTAGGGGCCCACACATACGCTCACTGCTGCATGTCCCCATAGCCCTGGGTTTGCACCCGCCATGCAAGGTCCGTCAGTTGGTATTGCTGACATGGTGGCCGTGAGCCCTCTATGTGACTGTGACTAGGAATAGATGGAGGTCTGCAGCTTGCAAGAGCACATGCCACACGAACAGCGTACTGCCTGCTGCGTCCGTACCTCGTGAATGCCTGCTGGACTCCAAACACAAGCGGGAAGACCGTACCTGCAGTGTGATGGAGCATTTGGATTGCGTTGTCCAAAATACAATGTCAGTCGCTGTACAAAGCTGGTGCTGTAATGGGGGCTGTGGCACACAGTACATAAGCCGACCAGTCAGGACTAGTGCATAAGTGACTGACACAATCAGCTGGTGACATCAGCTGGCATGTCCTGGGGTGTGCAGCATGTATGCAGCGTTCTCATGAGCATACGTATGCTCTGTGCAACATGCGATATTGCTGAACGTGCATGCTCTATGCTCAGTGTGCTTGATGTGTCTGAAGCACATGAGCGACTGATTTAGGACACAATACCAGCACAATAGCAGCAGGTGCGCACACAGCGACACATGCAGCTATCATGCACATACAGGTCCCTGTTCTGCAGCACCAAGGGCGAACCATAGGCAGCAGGCAGTGGCTCGAGAGGAGGGCGCAGGGGCGTGTATTCTCAGTCTAAAGGGAGCTGAGTGCAGACAGACAGCGCAGCTGAACATGTGCGTTAGGCCACGCAGGGCAGGTGGCATGAGGCCATCCAGCGAGCAGGGGCCATGACCATGCGACGCACCAACTGATACGATGTCAAAGTTGAGGGCAAACCTGATCTTCAAGCGCATGCACAGGTACACGAGGGTGCTGGCGACGGCGCACAACATCAGGGTGCGCACATTCAGCACGTACAGCACGGCACGCAGGTACCTGCAGTGCACAGGGGTACGTTCAAGTGGGCAGGGGGCAGCAAGCAGGGGCACGACTGCGCATGTACGGCGGCATGGCGACATGGCGTTGGGGTACGTGGTCCGCCAACCTTGGCCCTAAATGCTAACAGTGCAACCTAGAATGCCGCCACCAGCAACCGTTAGTGCCCACACACCCACCTCAGCGCAGCCATCCATAGCCTTGAAGGCGCGGAGGGTAGCGAGATAATGGGAGCGTGAACGTTCTGCATACATTTGCAGCATGCTCGAACCGCTTGAACTACCTGCCGATGATCGTGCACAATGCGGTGCTGACCGATGCAGCGGCACTCAGTCACTCGCCTTGCTGCTGGCCGCCTCCACGGTGCTGGGGCTCTGGGAAGCCATCGATTGGCGTGCAAAGGAAGAAGGCATTTGTTCATGCTCATGCACTTCCGGCATTTGATGGTGCACGCTCAACATCCGCTCAGCGCATGCCGCTGCACCATGGCCTTCATCGCCTGCAGTTCTCAGCAGGTGCCCAGGGGACATGCTGCCAAGTAAGGGCCCTGGCCAAAGAAAATGAGCCGCTGTGCATGTATCGGTGGTGGCGTGAACTCTGTTCGATGAGGTTTAACAAAACCGGGTGAGAAAAAGAGACATGTGAGAGACGTCCCGGATGAGGAACAGTTCAAAGCTGTGGCGCTGCAGTGAGCTCCACGCGCACAATGAATATGAGCTGAAACGGTTCAGACGAGTGAGTTCGTACGCCGAGGCATCTTGGCATCTAATGGGAATCTTCAAACTTTTTGGCATGCACCCGCCTTCCTGAAGATCGCGGCCAGACAATGATGATGTCTGATGTGCCAGTCACTCAGGCCATGTTTTCAAGGTGCATAGATGCCATAGATTGCCATACTGTATTGCTGGGTAAGGAGCTGCATGTTCACAGGCTGCATGCATTGGCCGTGCAGCAGCCAAACCAGCAGCTTGGACAGAATGAAGATGTTCCTCATGGCGGCAATGACAGCGCACCGGCCATCCCCCCCCGGCCATGCCTCATGCATGCCCCATGCCATGCTACTGCGAGTGCGGCCACCCTTCTCACGGCTCAAATGCATGCTGCTCAGACCTTGCCGAGCAGTACATGCAATAAGTAGGCAGACACCAAACAGATAGCACATGCAAATCATCATGGCTACACCAGGCAGCTGCAGCTCGTTCACATGCCACGTCACGACTTCCCGAGCTTACCCAGTCCTGGATGTGCTGTGCTTGTGGTTCGTCGCGGTCGTGCGGCATACTCTCTTACAGCATGCATGGGATCTGTCTAGTAAGAATTTTGTACCTCTATACAGGCGTGTGAGAAGTGAAGGGCTCCAGGTTACACATTACACCAGTTCCTATGCAGCAGGCGCCCCACCCCAGCAGCCAGTCAGGCTGTCTAGCACTGTGTGCAATTTGCAGTGTGGCTTGCAGCGGCTGGATCTGCAGGGTGTGCAAGCAATTCATGCAAAACCAGTTCATGCCAGGACGGCAGCACTGCCGTTTCAGGCTGCATGGGGTGTCCTTGGTAAAGTCTGGACCTGGCCATTCAGCATATAAAGCACACTGGATGCGTTGTCTTGCGACGATGGTCCTTGCAACTCCTTGCACTGCTCCCCCACCCGATTGTTTCCCCATAACTGAACAGCCAAGCATCCCACCGAGCAGATAGACTTGACCATTCACCCTGTGAAACCTGCACGCCGGCCAAGCATTCAACCAACATCGCAACCCGAATGCATGCTGTGCTGCACGCCCCCCCCCCCC